>JAQQSW010000244.1:16820-45479 GCA_028646575.1 Pseudocheirus occidentalis
GAGAGAGAGAGAGAGAGAGAGAGAGAGAGAGAGAGAGAGAGAGAGAGAGAGAGAGAAAGTTTCTCTCCCAGCATCTGGAAGCTGACTGAGAACTGAACTGGAATTTTCCTGAGATCAGAATCTGATGAAGACCACCTAGAAGGCCAATATTCCTTCTTGGTCCTAGGGCCAGCTGAACTGCTGAAGGACTGAATAAACATGACCAGGATAAGACTTTGTTTGTTCATGGCCTGGCTGATCCTTGAGTTCCAGACAAGAGAAGTGGTGAAGGGTTTGAGATGGGCTGGACCTTGTGAACTTCAGTGTATGCTGGGCATTGCCCTGAGGACTGGACAAAGACCTGGGAGCTGTCTACCTCTGAGGACTGGATGGAAACCTGGCAGCTGTCTGCTTCTGTATCTAGGTGACTGTTTGGTGGATTCAGGAGGGCAGCTGGGACTATGGAAGGGGATCCAGGGAATCAGAGAGACCACCCAGAGTCAAGATGAAGAAAAGGTCTCCCCTTGGACAAACTGAAGTTTTCTGGACATCAAAGGGTAGAGGGTTTGTGTGGTTTTACTAATGACTGTACTAGTGATTAATGATATTTAGTAACTGGGAATCTAGCTTAGTGACTGACTGTTAGATGAGTGACTGATTAAGTTAATGGTTGCCCCATGAGTGGAAGATTGATATATTGTAAATTGATCGATTGAAAGATTAAGCGAGAAGGGTTTCCCCCTTAGGGAAACCAGGTGATTCTTCTTTTGTTCCTTGTTCTAAATATTGTGGCCACTGTAGCGAAAACTGTGTGGCCATTCTAATGTTAACCTGTTATAAACACTATAGTGTGACTTTCTGTGATAAGATGTAATGTTGTGAATATTATATTGTGAATATTGTACTGAACCTTGATTTGTAATGTAACAAACAGAGTGTTCACTATTACTGTGTAATCTGAACTTTAAAAGCTGTTCACAGTAGCATTCTTTTGGAAATCTGCTTGTGCATGGTGTTACAGCTATGTGACCCTGCATCAGTCATTTGACCCTGTTTACCTTGGTTTCCTCATCTGTTAAAAAAAATTAGCTGGAGAAGGAAATGGCAAACCACTCTAGCATCTTTGCCAAGAAAACCTCAAATGAGATCATGAAGAGTCAAACACAATTGAAAACAACTGAACAGCAGAGATGAGAACTATTGTCATATACAAAAGACTAAGGATCAAGGAAGAAGATGCTACATGAATAGTTTTAACCTTCTTGTTTTCTATTCCCAACCCTATTCATTGCATCTTACCTGCTATCTAGGTGGCACAGTAGATAGAGTGCTGGACCTGGATACAGGAAGACTTGAGTTCAAGTCCAGCCTCAGACACTTACTAGCTGTGTGACCCTGGGCAATTCACTTAATTCTGTTTGCCTCAGTTTCCTCAACTGGAAAATGGGGATAATAACAGCACCATACCTCATACAATTGTTGCGATGATAAAATACGATAATAATTTGTAAAGTGTTTAGCACAGTGGCTGGTACACCAGATGTGCTTCTATAAATGTGTATTGTTGTCCCTCTTCCATCTTTTTTTCCATTTGCAGCATGGCGTTGAAGAAACAGCTGTTGAATGCAGAAAACTAGGGGCCATAGCTCATGCTTTTGTGGTTGACTGCAGTAAAAGAGAGGACATTTATACCATGATAGACAAGGTAAGAACTAAGTCCAGACTCTTGATGAATCAATTACAAGGGATCCTGGAGAAAAGAAAGGATCAATCTAAAAAAAAAAATGGGCCAAAGCCTTTTGCATTATTCTTAGCCCTGAAACGGTCCTCTATGAGAGGATTTTCTCCTTGCCCACGTGTCCTACTCCTTTATCCAAGCATTGTAATTTTGTTTTAATTGAAGTTGTGATTTTCACTGGTGTAAGGGTAACTACCAATGAGGAAACTCCATCTACTAATACAGCTCTTCTTGTAGGTTTAAGAGAATTACCTGGGGCATCAAGAGGTCAAGGAACTTGCCTGTCAGATAGAGTCAGCACAAACACACACATACACACATACACATAGTCACACACATACACACACATGTACATTCTAACACAATGAGCTGGC
Source organism: Pseudocheirus occidentalis (assembly GCA_028646575.1). Taxonomy (NCBI): domain Eukaryota; kingdom Metazoa; phylum Chordata; class Mammalia; order Diprotodontia; family Pseudocheiridae; genus Pseudocheirus; species Pseudocheirus occidentalis. Next base: position 18,912 of record JAQQSW010000244.1, read on the forward strand.
TCTCACTATCATGTTTTTATTGACCTGGAGCTTGACTGGAGACAAGATACATTCCAAAGAAAATGAAATCATTTTTTATCATGTCTATTATTTTTTATTTATTGTTTTTTTTATGGAGGGGAGTTGGGGTTAAACAACTTGCCCAAGGTCACACAGCTAGTTTTTGTGTTAAGTGTCTGAGGCTGGATTTGAACTCAGGTCCTCCGGACTCCAGGGCCAGTTCTTTATTCACCACACCACCTAGTCACCCCTGTCCATTAATTTTTTAAACACTCCTGTTTGGCATTGCGTTGGCTAGGTGGTACAGTGGATAGAGAGCTAGGCTTAAAGTTAGCAAGACCAAGTTCAGGACTGGATCGTTGCATTTTCAGAGTAAGCCATTACAATTTAAAAATTGGAAAATGCTACACATCAGATTTATTTATTTATTTGTTGATTGTCTAGACTTGAGAAAATGTTAATAATGCAGATTATACGTAAAAGTGTGCCTTGTGTACATTTTGAGGGAAAAGGAAGAGCTGGCTGTTAAACATTTACTAGCTTATCCCTGCCTAACTTTGAATCTTGCCTCAGACACTAGCTGGGTGACCCTGGACAAATTACTTAACTCACTCAGCCTTAGTTTGCTCAACTGAAAAATGAGGATATTAGGACCTACTTCACAAGGGTATTATGAGAATCACAAGAAATAATATATGTAAATTGCTTTGGAAACTTACAGCACTATTTTAAATATCAGCTATGGATAGGTATTGGGACTCCCTTGATGAATGCAAGTTGGGGTACTTTATCCACAATTTATAATCTTAGAGCATTGTCTAAAATATTGAGAGATTAAATGATTTTCCTAGAGTAACTCAGCTAGTATGTGTTATGGGCAGGATTTGAACCCAGGTCTTTCTAGCTTCAAGGTTATCTCTCTAGCTGTTACAAGATACTGTCATAACATTATGTTAACATAACATGTTTTGACATAATATATTGCATGTTTGCTAATCTGTAAAAAGCTCTCTTGAGGGACAGGTAGGTGGTGAAGTGAATAGAGTACCAGCCCTGGAGTGATGGGAACCTGAGTTCAAATTTTACCTCAAATATTTAACACTTACTGTCTGTGTGACCTTGGGCAAGTCATTTAACTCCAATTACCCTGCATTCCCCCCTCCAAAAAGACAAAAAAAAAAAGCTTTCGAGCTTTGGTGAGGATTCTATAAAATAAGTTTGGGTAAATGTAACACCCTGTTCTGATGATCAGTTATTTTTAAGCATAGGGGCAGTAAAATGACATGGTTCTCTTTTCTGTATCTTAAAGGAATTTCTTTTAGATGAAAAATTGTAAGTTCAATCAAAATTGCTCCAGGCCCTCAGGTAGGAAAGTTTCTAATCTTTAGGCAGAGGATGGGCTTTCTGCCTGAACTTCTATTTAAATCTGTTTCTAGCTAACCCTGGCCTCATTGCGGTTAAGTCAAAATTCATGTTGCTGAGCAGTGGACAAACAGGTTTGGGGCAGGTAATTTTAAGGAAAGAGAAGGTCTTTTCCCTTAGCCCTTGAAAAGCCGGTGGTTTCAGCCTGAGTCTTCTGCTCCCTACAGATACTCTGATTGGTCCTCCTGCATATCTTCCTACTCATTATATCTCCTGGTTCCATGCCTTCACCCAGGCTAGCTTCTTACATATTCCCTCCTTATTCCAGTCCCGTAACTTCCTTAACTTCCTTCAAGGCTCATATTTAAATACTAGTTCTTCTCCTATCCTCCCCCACCAAATAACTTTATATTGTTGTTCTTCAATAGAGTATAAACTTCTTGAGGGCAGGGACTATTTTTTTCCTTTGACCCAGCATCACACCTGGAAGACAGTAGGAACCGAATAAATTACTATATGAATGAATATTTGCCTTAATATACTTCCTGCTTAAGCTAGTGGGTGGGGCTGTGCATCCTCATAGGACAAACTGAAGAAATAATTTGGTCCTTTCTTACCTCCACCTGAAACCTTCAGGGATATTGTGATATACAAAATTAATCTGTTCTTTAAATTTCAAAAGATAAAGAATGAAGTTGGTGATGTGACCGTTGTGGTGAACAATGCTGGAGCAATTTATCCAGCAGATCTTCTGAGCGCCAAAGATGAGGAAATTACCAAGACATTTGAAGTCAACATTCTAGGTCACTTCTGGGTAAGTATAATCCACAAATATAGGCCTGTGAAAGAAGGATTACTTCATTTCTGATGACATCTTTCTTTACCAAGATTGACTGGAATATCCAAAGAATAAAATAAAAACCTTCACTGAAAGTAATGTCCATTTCTCCATCTCTCTCCCTTTTGAACTATTCTTAAGATTATTAAAGCACTCCTGCCTTCGATGATGCAGAGAAACCATGGTCACATCATCACTGTGGCATCCATATGTGGTCATGGAGTGATTCCTTATCTTATCCCTTATTGGTATGTACTGATTTCTATTAAGGCACTTTTCTACTTTCTTATTTTGAAGGATTGTTCAAGCACTCCATCTTCTTCCTAGTATTTTCAGAATTCTAGAGCAAACACAGCTTGTAATATCCTTACCTGAACCATAAAGGAAGTTTTTATGCATATTGGAACTATTTTTAGATTTGAAAACAATATAGATTTGAATTAGAGGTCAGAGATAACCATAAGACAATAAATAATGCCTTTGAACTCTAATGTACAATGAAATAAGGAACAATCGAAGCAGAAAGACTATGACCTACATGTGGTAGCCTCAGGGTCAGTGCTGAGTCAGCTGAAAATGTCTTGCATAAGAATTTTGTGTGTGTATTTGTTTTAAATGACTTGGTGTTGGTGTGTGAACTGTTCTTTATTTTTCTATCATCTCTTTATACAACGTTAGAGCAGGTAGGCATTAGACTAACAAACATGGTGCCAATGCCCATCTGCAGAAGAGAATGGGTTTGTAGTGCCATACTACTTGTACAATACTCTACATTGTAAGTTCTATTGAAAACGATTCCAGTTTCTTCCCTCTGTCATACACCTTCCACCATGCTATAGGTTAAAAAAAATAGCATCAGTTTGTTAATATTTTGACAAGATCTTTATGCCTTGCAATGTGATATGATAATGGAAGTACATGTCAGTGGCTTAGTGGGGACCTGGGCTCCATATTCTTGACCATATTCTGTGCTCTTCCTGACAGATGTACTATAGCTAATGCCCAAAGAAAGAGGGAGATGCTGTGCAGGCATAGGACTGCCCTAAATGCTCAAGCTCTTTTCTTACCTTGAGACATATATCGGAATTATATCATTTAAAACACATGCTACTATTTCAATATTTGGGGGGGGAAAATTCAAACTTATAGGAATTTCTCCTTTTCTTCTCCCCTAAAGAACAATATTTCATATTTACATAGAATTTTAAAGTTTGTAACACATTTTCCTCACAGTAACACTGTGAAATAAGTAGTATATCTAATATCATCTATACTTTGCATATGAGAAAATGGGGTCTTAAAGAACCCCATGACCCCAGAGATCTTTAGAACTAGATTTGACTTTGGGTCCAGCATTTTATCCACTCTCCCTAACCACCTGTATAAGAAGGCTAACTTTTTTCTTTTTTTATTTTCTTAAAGGGGTTAATATATTACAGGCATATTAAAAACAAAGTTAAGATTGACAATGAAATAAATGTAAAATAAAAATAAAATAAAATTGAAAACTGCAAAGCTAGATGCAAATGCAAACAAAGAGTCCCAACTTTAGAGCTAGGAGGTCACTAGAGACCATCTAATCCAAATTCCTTATTTTACATCTGGGGAAACTGAGTCCCAGAGAGATGAAGAGACTTGCCACAGGTTACCCAGTTCCTTAATAGGGGAGACAGGATTGAAATCCATATCCTCTCCAAAGTCAGGAATCTTTTCATTGTATAGTATAAGTATTTCAATATACCTACTGTTTTTATAGATTTTTGCACCCACACTTTTTTCCTGTGTAAGAAAAAATAATTAAAGCTATAGAAATTGAATTCAGAAACATCATAAGGACAATTTGTAACTGACTAAAAATTGTTAGAGTTGAGAATTTTAAAAATTATGCCTGTGAGGAATGGTCACAATTTATCTCTGGAAAATAGCCAATTTTACAATTTTCTTTTCTATATTCACTCTCTTAACATGTAAGGGATCTAAATTAAGATGAATTTTTTTTATAATTTAAGAAAATTCAATGTAGAAGATTTGTTGAATTTGGATAAGATATTCTACTCATTTTCCAATCAACTAAACACTTTCTACTGTAGAGCTCTTATAAAGAAAGAAGCCTCATACTTTCTGTTAGATTATAATTATTCATAATTCTTTTGTAGTTCCAGTAAATTTGCTGCTGTTGGGTTTCACAGAGCCCTAACATCAGAACTTACTGCCCTGGGGAAAAATGGAATCAAGACCTCTTGCCTCTGTCCTGTTTTTGTGAATACTGGATTCACCAAGAACCCAAGCACAAGGTAAGGATGACAGATAAGTAGGACTAAAGAAGTCTAGTTTTCATGTGGCTCAAAGCTGAGAGAACACTAAGTATCAGTGGAAAAAATACAGTTTTACGTATCAACCTAACTAACTACCAACTACAACCTAAGGTCTATGTGACCTCTAAGTAAGCGGCAGAGTTGGCCAGCTGATGCTAGCAAAAGAAAAGGGAAGGACACCCTACTATGTCTATTTCTGCCCATAGAGCTGGCAAAGAGATACCACTTTCTCTCTTCTCCTTTTTCTCTGAGGTGGAGACTGCCCCAGCCACCCTGTTTGAAGCAACACAGGCCACAAGAGAACAAAAAAATAAGGTCATAGTTTTTGCTAGGAGCGACATCCTGAATTCACAAAGAACCTTTCCTCTGCTTATTTGGAAAGTTAATAAAATACAGTATATTAATTAATTAATAATTAAGTGTATAAATTAATAAATAATAAAACAATAATAAAATAATGATAATAAATAATAATAATCTATAATAAAATAATAAATAATAACAAACTTAGAAGTTAGAGTAGAAATATCTTCTATCCATTGGACAGACACTGGAATCTCCCTACTATACCTTACATTCTGCATAGATATTAGTTAGGTACTGTGTTTCCACTTACCCCAAGACTATTTCAGTAAATACAAACAAATGACATTCAGGTTCAACCACAGATGCTTGTGAAAAGTAAAACAGTTTTTAAAAAAAGGTAAAACAATGTCCACATGAAAGAATAAGATAGCAGAGTAAGAAACGAATCAGAAATGGGTGCCAAATACAGCCACCTCTGGCAATAAGGAGGGAAAGATGAATGAGCAGTTGTTAAGAGATGATCAGTTACTTATTGCAACTCAGTTCTTTGGTTCTCTGGAGTGAAGGCTACCCCTGAGGCTAGCCCAAGATACATAGCTCAGTCTCTAGCCTAGATTACACATTGCAAAACTGACCCTGAAAGGCACTCTTCTGCAGTTCCATAGCTTCCCACCATTGCCCATCTATCTGAACAATTGTTTTTAAGTCTCCTGTGTAGACTTAGCATTCAGTTTTATGATGAATCCTAAGGGTTTTACGTGAAGATCCCAAACAAAATGGTGTTAGATGGAATCCTGGTGACCTATAAATATCAAACATTGTTAGAGATTGGATATACATGGACTATTTTTAGAAAAGAATGTTGAGCTGGTTCATAGTAGATTTAAGGGATTAGCTCTGATGGATAGAATACTTAAAGATCCATGGATAGAGGTTCACAATATTATACAGGAGGCAGCATCGGAAAACACACTAAAGAAATAGAAGAGTAAAAAAAAACCAAAAAAACCCAAAATGGCAACCTGATGAGATTTTACAAATAGCTGAGAAAAGAAGGAAAGGGAAAGGAGAAAGGGAAAGTTGTACCCAAGTGAATGCAGAATTCCTAAGAACAGCAAGGAGAAATAAGAGAATTTTCTTACATGAGCAATGCTAAGAAATAGAAGAAAATAATAGGAATGAGAAAGACAAGGTCTCCTCAAGAAAACGAGAGATATCAAGGGAATATTTCATGCAAAAATGGACATGATAAAAGACAAAAATTAACAAGATTTAACATAAGTAGAAGACCTTAAGAAGATGTGGCAAGAATATACCAGATAACTGTACAAGATAGATCTTAGCATCACCAATAACCATGATGGTGTGGTTACTGATCTAGAGCCAGACATCCCAGAAAATGAAGTTAGGTGGGTCTTAGGAAGCATTGCTAACAAGAAAGTTAATGAAGGGGACACAATTCCATTTGAGCTATTTAAAATCCTAAAAGATAAAAAAAAATCCTAAAAGATGATGCTGTTAGAGTAAGTGTTGTGCTCAATAAGCCAGCAAATTTGGAAAACTCAACAGTGGTCACTGGATTGGAGATCAGTTTACTTGCCAGTCCTAAAGAAGGGTAATGCCAAAGAATGCTCAAATTACAAAACAATGGCACTCATCTCACACATTGGCAAAGCTAAGTTTAATATTCTGCAAACTAGGTTTCAGCTATATGTGAAATGAAAATTAGCAGAGCAGCAGGCTGGTTTTTGAAAAGGCAGAAGAGTTAGAGACCAAATTACCAACTTTTACTGGATTGTGGAGAAAACAAGGGATTTCTAGAAAAGATCTGCTTCTTCATTGACTGTACTGAAGTCTTTATGTGGATCACAACAAAATGTGACAAGTTCTCAAAGAAATGAGAATACCAGATAATCTTACTTGTCTCCTGAGGAACCTGTACATGGGTCAAGAAACAACAGATAGAACTGAACACAGACCACAAACCACAGAGTGGTTTAAAATTGGAAAGGGGGGTGGCTAGGTGGCACAGTTAATAGAGCACTAGACCTGGAGTCAGGAGGACCTGCATTCAAATTTGGCCTCAGACACTAGCCATGGGACCTTGGGCAAGTCACTTAACCCCAATTGCCCTACCTTCCCCCTTCCAAAAAGCTAAAACAAAATAAAATTGGAAAAAGAATATGACAAGGTTGTATATTATTACCTTATTTATTTAACTTATATGCAGAATACATCATGTGAAGTGGCAGGCTGGATGAATGAAAACATGTTTGTAATGTTTAGCTTCACAATGGTCCACCCATTGGCCAAACCTTGACTTCTATGGCCAAGAAGAAGAAGTCTAACTCTTTTCATATTTTTTTCACGTAAAAAAATAAATAGAAACAAAATATGGTACTTATACTTGGGGAGATGGTACAATAAGGACACAAAACAAACTACTAATATTAAAAAAAAGGAGCTTATTTGTAAAAGGTTGGTTTTATTTTTTTCAGATTTCTGTTTTAGCCAATAAAAATCCATTTTTCTTCAAGGTTATGGCCTGTTTTGGAGACAGATGAAGTTGTGAAGAAACTGATGGATGGAATTCTAACTGAGAAGAAAATGATTTTTGTTCCATCATATTTGAATCTCTGTTTGGCATTAGAAAAGTAAGTATGGTAGAATACATACTTTACTGGAGAAGGGGAGGCATTTGGGGTTAAGTGACTTGCTCATGGTCATACAACTAGTAAGTCTCTGAGGCTGAATTTCAACTCAGGTCCTCCTGACTCCAGGGTTAATGTTCTACAATACATACATTAAAAACAGGCCACCAATAGTGTACATTTTGCCAAGGACATACTGTAGCCCTGGAGAAGGGGTCTGTGGCCATGATCCCTTCATGAGAGTAGTAATAACTTCTTTCTACCATTACCATTCACTCCCACCTTAATCACCTAGTCAAACAATGAGTATTTAAGTCTTCGCTATGTACCAAAGCAGCACTAAGCAGTAGGGATACGAAGAAAGGCAAAGGCACAGTCCCTGCCATCAAGGAGCTTACATTCTAATGGGGGAGACAACATGCAAAGAATGAGGTATAGACCAGATAGGGAGGTAGCACAAGGAAGGTAGTCCCATAGGGGAAACCACTAGTAGCTGGGGGAACCAGGAAAGAATTTTCATGCATGGAAAACAGCTGGTACAAAAGCACAGGAATGGAAAATGGAGAGCCCTGCGAGAGAAACTGCAAGTGGACCAATGGAAATGGAGCAATAAATCAGCACTGTTCATTAAATGCTTTCTGTGTTCCAGATACCATGCTAGGCCTGGGAATATAAGTACGTGAAACAATTTATACATTTAAGTGAAGAAGATGAGTACATGTAGCAATATGAACAATATAAATATAAGGTGAATCAATACAAGCAGGCACAAATTGGTTCATCACAAGGTAGTTTGGAAGAACGCTAACGATCAGGGGGATCAGGAAAGGTTTCATGTAGAAGAGAGTGTATGAGCATCATCTTAAAGGAAGACAAGGAGAAGGACTCTGTGAAGTAGGGGCAAAGAAGGAGGGCATTCCAAGCACGTGGGGCAACCAGGGTAAAAGCATGGAGTTAGGAGATAGAATTTCATGTATGAGAAATGAAGAAATGGCCAAGAGGAATGGACAGATCCCAGAGTGTGGGAAAGGAAGTCCGATATTTCCATTGAGCCTGGAATTATCATTGGAAGGGAAAGTGTCAGATTATGAAGGGCTTTAAATCCCAAACAGAGGACTTTGCATTTGATAGTGAAAGGAATAGGGAACACTGGAGTTCATTGAGCTGGGGAGGGGCACAGGCATACCTATGCTTTAAGAAAATCACTGCGGGAGGCTAGATGGTGCAGTGAATAGAGCACTGGCCCCAGAATCAGGAGGACCTGAGTTCAAATCCGGCAACACAAAAACTAGCTATGTGACCTGGGGCAAGTCAACCCCAATTGCCCTACCTTCCTCCCTCAAAAAAAAATCACTGGCAGGGAATTAGAAGCTAAATTAGGGTAGAGGGATTAGAGTAGGGAGAAATCTGAAACAGGGGGAGCAGTTCAAAACCTATAGTCTAAGAGAGAGATAGATGATGAAGGCATGAAGTAGAATGAAAGTCATGTGAGCCAAGAGAAGGTAGCAGTAATGTCACTGTAAAAATGACAAGATTTAGTCACAGATTGGATATGTGGGTTGAATGTAAGTGAGGAAGACACAAAGGGTGAGCCTTAATGATTGGCAAGATGGTGGAACCCTATTTGGAGTATTAGTAAGAACTTCAGAAAAGAGGAGGGCTTGGGGAGGAGGAAAATAATAAGTTCTGTTTTGGATTTGTTGGGTTCATAAGAGATTGCCTCTTGTAGAAAGGAGGAGGCAAGGTGATTAATGGCTATTGACCATGGAGAATACTACTCTTGCTGTAAGTTCTAGAGAGAAGGGGGAAAAATATATAGGCACACCATTTTTATTCCCAGAAATCTGCTTTGCTGGTAATTTCTCTCAAGCCTTTTTCCAATTCAATTTTTTTTAATTTTTAAATGTGGTAGGCAATGAGGGTACTAAGGAACACTGGGAAGTGTTTTGCCTTTCTTTACACCCCCAGCATTTAGCAGGCTGCCTTGTACATAGTAAGCTCTAAGTAAATGCCCATTAATTGACTTGGGGAGAAGGGCTTCCTCTTCTTCCACGTTCCTCAAGGCAGATGCCTTTATTTTTAGTACAGTTGTAAGTGAGGAAACCTATTGAGAGATAATGGAAAGGATGGAAACTTTGTGAATCGAAGAGAAATTTTGGAATAGTAACAAGGACAAAGAGATGGCTAAAGAAAAATAAAAATTTTGTGGTTCAACAATGAGGGACCGCGTGAGATTAGATAACACGAATTGGCCGCAGATCTAGTTAGCATGATGTCACAACTTCCTCCAGCATTGTTCAGCAGCTCAGCAGTAGGTAGATGGTGGGGACAAGTTGGGGCTGATGATGAGCAAGAGTGAGAATGGCAGTAGGACAAGAGGGAAAAAAGGTAAAGGACAGAGAGTACAAGAACTAACCTCTCAACTACAGTCTCACCTATAAATGGAGGAAATGTAAGTGAAAGGAAGAAGTAAGTGAAAGGAATAAAGAAAGAGTAGTGATGGACTCACAGGGTTGTGAGAACAAAAGCAGTGTTGGGGGAATGACCGACAGGGAGAAATGGAAAAACACAAGATAGTAGGGAGGAGAAAGCTATGACATCAAAATCGTCAAGGATGCATAGTTACAGTTTATCTGGGTTATGAACATCTCTGTGGATTCCTGAAGAAAAGTCAATGGACTGGAAGAGGTTGATGAATATGAAGGTCAAAATTTGAATAGTATAATTGATATCTCTAAGAATGAGGCCAAAGCTTCAGCTGGAGAGGAACTATGAGTCAGCCAAGAAGACAGGGTAATCTGGATCCTGGTAAACCACTACAAAAATCTGAATAGGATATTTATTTCATATAGATGGAAGGAAGCCCCAAGGAGGAGAGATTACTGAGTGATACTGGCAGAGGGAAAGAATCTAAGGCAAAGACAATATCAAAACCGTGTAGTAAATCTTCCCCAAAAAGAAGCAGACATTTAGTTCAGAACCTAACAAGTACAGATTTAGCACCACGTCAGGAACAGGAAGTAAGAATATTTACTTGTATGATAATCTCATTCAATTATGCTCTTGGGAGGGTGAGATTGGTTTTCTTTTTTTTTTTTAAACTAGAAAACTCCAGCTTAACCAGGAAATATACTGGATTCTAGTAAACTTATTGCCATTTGATCACTTAGACAAATAAAGAATCCAGTTCGACAGTTTTGTTAAGTAAAGCCACCCATGTACCTGCAACTGGAAATATGTGATCTTGGCCAAGTTATCTAATTTCTCTGGGCTCAGTTTCCACATCTGTAACATTGGGGATTGGGGTAGGGTTAGACTCATTGAACCCTTCCGCTATGCGAAAATACTTAACAAAAACATTTAGAGCTGGTATTATATTCCACAAATAAATGTTTTCTTTCTTCAGTTTTAAGCCATGAAGGAAGGGTGTCTGGAGCTATAATGTAACCCTAGACTATTTTACAGTCTAAACTATACCTACCTACACTAGGTGCTAAAGATGCAAAGACACAGAAATGGTTACCAAGTATTTCCAGGCATGCCCTCTACAATCATTCAAAGGCAGGTCAGATTGGACATTCTCACTGATAATTAAAGTGAGGCTTCTCTCTTTTCTCAACTGCATGTGTATCAATTTCAATAAGGCATTCTCTTTGCTGTGTATATTTTTTCCTTCCTTGTTTTAAGCAAGAAGCACATTCAGTTCAGTCATTAGAAAAACATTGGAATAGCCATGCAAATATTGCAAAATATCACAATATGGAGGAATATTTCTTTTCAGAATCAAATACTAAATGTTGCTTTTTATTCTTTAATATTTTCAATATTTCAAGTTTCAGTACTTCCGTGGTTCATTCTGATATAATCATCTTGTTTACTCTGTAGCCTCTCCCTGCCTCACTAAGAAAGTTATCTTCAACCTAGATTCATATCTAGTAATCACTTTTCCTTTTTTAATTTTTATTTAATTTATGGAATATAACAAGCATCTCCATGACATAGCAAAATTAAAAGACAGTTGTACATGAAGCTGCAAATCTGCTATGCACAACTTTCAATGAAGCTGAATGTGCTCTTTAGTTGGTATTTACATGAGCATGTCATAGAAAGATTTTGGTTTGGGGGGGCAAGAGTTAACCATACTTTGGACCCCAGATCACTCCAATCTTAATGATTTTCCATCACGTGATTCTTTTATCTCCATTTCCAGGGAAATTGTTTGCTTTGGTGTTATATAAAGAAAAAAAATGTTATATGGATAACATCTGTCTTGCAATTCTCTCCAAAAACCTATAAGCATTTATTAAACACCTACTTGATGATAGGTGTTGGATATATAAAGTTTACTGGGGGATGCAAGATATAAACTTATGCAAAGTTTAATAATAATAATAACACATCATTAAAACAAGTATTCAAGGTAAGAGTAAAAGGCTAGGTGGCACAATGGATAGAGCAGTGGGCCTGGAATTAACAAGATCTGAGTTCAAATCCAGCCTCAGACTACCAGCTGTGTGACTCTGAGAAAATCACTTCACCCTGTTTGCCTCAGTTTCCTCATCTGTAAAATGAGCTGGAGAAGAAAATGGCAAGCCACTCCAGCATCGTTGCCAAGAAAGCCCCAAATGGGGTATTGAGTCAGTCATAACTTAAATGATTGAACAAGAATAACAAGGAATAGGAGAGGTACCTAAGGGTCATACCTCAGAAAATAAATGATAGGTATTCCTTTCAAGTCTCTCTTCCAACTCTCGAATTCTGTGATTCTGCATGCCAGCTCCTCTTTCTAGTTCAATGTGTTGAGAATTAATAGGAAAAGGAGCAAACAGCTTTGTAGCAGGTGGCCAAAGTATAAGGTCATTAAGAGCTACCTAGTTCTCTGCTACCGCAAAATGGAAACAGTGTGAAAAGACAATATTGAAGACAAAAGGTTGTTTCTTAATGATTTAGAGAAACTTTGGATGTCTTTTAAAACATAGGGCTGGCATAGTGAGGATTTTGAATGTAAATATGAAAAGGCAGTGGGAGAAGGAAGAACATTAATATTTTCTCTCCCAGGAGAATATAAGCTTCTTTAGGTTAGAGACTATTTCATTTTTGTTTTTATATCTCCAATACCTAGCACAGCACCAGGAACCTAGTAGGTGATTAATAAATGCTTGTTGATTAATCGATTAATTAAGAAAAGGAACCAAATACCGGCTAGGCAATCATCAGAAAATCAAAATTTGACTGTGAAGAAACTACTTGGGTTAATGTCCTGTGCACCTGTTACTTTCACCCATCTCATGTGAGTTCTGGTGTCTGTATTCTCAACCTTCATTTGAAAAGCTCTCATTTTTCTTCCACAGATTTCTTCCCGAGCGTGCATTGGCAGCCATAAACCAGGTCCAAAATATTCAGTTTGAAGCTGTAGTCAGCCACAAATACAAAAAGAAATGAGGACATTAGACTGAACTGGCTTTAAGATGCTTTCTAGTGCTGAATCTTGGGGACTTTTATAAAAATAGAATGACTACTGAGTGATTGCGCATATAGGATGACTATCTTTATCCTTTATTTTTGAGAGAAAATCTAAGGTTTTAAAATTTTACCACATTTCTACTTCATGCAACTGTTTTTAATCTACCTTTATCCTTTCCATACCACAATGGACAAAAATAACTTTTCTGTTAGGTTTCCCAAAAGGATTGTACAATGAGACCTGGGAAGGACTTTGGCAGCCGCTCTGCCATTTTCTTCATTAGGTGACTTGTCACACAGGTGGGATCATCAGAGGTAGGTTTTGAAGACAGTTCCTAGATAGCCAGGGCTCTCTCCATTATACCAGCCACCTCCCAAAGAGTTGGATAATATGGGCAAAATGGCAGGTTCTCACCTCTAAATTTCCTCTATAACACTAAATGGTCTCCCAAGTCACTTCCAACTCTGATTCTATCATCCCATATCAATTGTTGCAGTCTTAAATGAAGTTTAAATAGACAAGAAAGGCACAACTCTTAAATAATTAAGCTTGCAGTTAGAAAACTTTAACTTATTAGTGTGATGACCCCTTTCTCAAGTAGGGTGACTTTTCTCTTCTCCCTCCCACAAAATTCAGTTGAAATTGGAATACTTCACCTTACCTCCTCTGTAGCAGTTTAATATCCAAGATCTTTGTCCTACACCCCAAAGTCACCCTGCCTCTATCATTCAAAAATCCCTTGAATTCAGAAAAGTGGGGAGGAGAGGGAATCAGTCTTAAAAACCTCTTTTAATTTAGAAATCTAACCCCAATATGATTTCTCTATTTAGACAAAGACCCTCCCCACTCCTGTGGCCAAGGATATTTGGCTACAACAAAAAGTTGACCCAGAAAATGAACCAGAATTCTTGAGACTCTTACAGTATGTCTGGGAAGTGTTGCCTTGAGTAAACTTAAAAAAAACAAAAATTATTTGTAAACCAAAATACAATATATGTCTTAACCTCATTTCAAATCAGTTATATTTTTGTGATCAGCTAGCTAGCACAGTGCTAGCCTGAAGTCAGAAAGACAGATCTTCCTGAGGTCAAATCTGGCCTCAGACTACTAGTTGTGTGACCCTAGGAAAGTCACTTCACCTGTTTGCCTCAGTTTCCTCATCTGTAAAATAAAGTAGAAAAGAAAATGGAAAACTAATTTAGCATCTTTGCCAAGAAAACCCCAAAATGGGGTCACAAAGATTCAGACACAACTGAACAACAACAAATGTTTTTGTGCCAAGCATCAAGTGTCTCTTACTTTTAAATAAAAAAAACTTTCTTTTAACAAATATTTGTTTTGTATTTTGCTTCCCCCCAAAAAAAATCCAGTACCAACAGTAAAAACATTTAATCAATATTCTATATACTCATCACTTTTTCCACAAATGTGATCGCTATAAGGACCTATGTGGGTACAATGAAAAGTCTCATTCAGACTGCTGGGAGATCGTGGATGAGTTAACACAGAAGGAAGACAGGATTCAGATGCCACAAGTCAGGCAGTTTCTTATATGAATGCTTGTAGCTCCCCATGCTCTTGGGAAGCACAGGCTTCAGCTGAGGTCCATGCATACCCTGAGCTCAGAATTCTGGGTCCCTCTCCTATCATCTGATTGCTATTGCTGGGCAGATCTACAAGGGCCAAGTAAAGAGGGACAGGTGGTCTGGACTGCAACCTCCTTATCAACTACAAGGGGATTGTAATTAGGATAGACACTCAGGAGAGCCATGAAGAGCTTGTCTGAAAGGAGCTGGTTGGCTTTAGCAATTGAGTACATGGGAGCATCAAGGGATGTTGGCAAGACAACCAGGGATCAAACATGGAGTCTACAACGTGACATCTGTCAGCTAGGGTCTTCCAATATGCCATTCTTCACAAGGAAGTTCACCGCTATCATCAGCCTTATAGCATGAGCCCATTCTAGCTGACATTAACTGAGCCCTTGGTTTGGCACATCACTTTACAGTGCTTACTGTTGGATATTTTCCTGTTTATTTGGCAATACTTTTTGATTTTGGTGCCCACTGGTACTTTTGTGAATATTGTTGACCCAGCTCAAAAGACTCAAGTTGTTCCAATGTTTCAGGCTTGGGGTTAGAATGAGATGAGACCTTTATAGACCATCTAATATTTCTAATGTGAATTTGGCAAATTAGAAATACTAGAGAGGGAGAAAGGGGAAAGTCAATACACTAGACTTATATGTAGAAGAAAGAAATTAATTAGGGGCTCTTCTTTACAGCCAATTAGAGGTGCTAAGAAAAAGCTGCTATGTTGCTCCAAATCTGTGTCCAGATACAGTAATTATATGGCAGCTTCTCCAAGATGGCTTCCCAGATTGTCCTTGGGTACAGGAAACGGCCTGCTTCTATTATTTTCTAAGTTTGTGTTTTGATCTTCTCTGTGACCCTGGTAATTTTCTATGGTCAGGATCTTTTTTTTTGTTGTTTGTTTATTTTTCCTATTTCTTGACTTTGAATGTTATATTAATGTTGGACTCTGCTCCCAGGGTGGAAGGGGCATGGTTCCAAGGTGCAGACATTTTGTGCAATTTTCAGAGGTAGTTGGGTATGGGGGTGAAGGGAGTCATAAGCTTTCAGTTCTTCTAAGGTGATAGGATCTAAGGAGAGGTGTGTTTACTAGTCTCCTGGCCTGTGCTCTGGTCTGTGAGGAAGGTTCCTGCTCCCCTGGGGCAGCAAGCTCTGGTGCTCCTCACCCTAGGAGTATGATCCAGGACCTTGAACTGGGTCTGAGTATGGGCCACAAAGCAGAGTCCTATACCTGGTACCAGCAAGGGAACTCTGTGATCTCCTTCTGACAAGTTGTCCCACCCCCTTACTATCTGTGGGATGAAAGCTCTGAAAGCAGTTGCTGTGAATTCAGAGTAGGTAGGATCTTATTTAAGATCCCTGGTGCTATGGGGCCTTTTGGGCCCAGATGGGTAATTAAGTACAAAGTTATAATTGGGGAAACAGGGGAAGACCTCAGTTGTTTTTTTTTTCCAGGATGGAGCAAAAGAAACAAGCAATTAAAATACATAGAATTCAGCAGAATTTCAGAATTCTGCTGTTGATTTACTGGGGCTCAGCCTGCTCTCCACTCTTAGCTTAGTACAATAGACCTTTCCTGCCAACCTTCTAAGCTGTCTCAGGCTGGAAAATCGTCTCACCCTGTCCTTTTGTGGGTTCTGCCACTCCAGAATTTGTTTTGAGGTGTTATCCAAAATTTGTCAGGAGGGGATTTTGAGAGAGCTCAGGTGAGTCCCTGCCTTTTTTCTGCCTTCCGGACTCCATACCTCCCCCCCCAAAAAAAGGTCTGACAGTAGCCAAGAGCAAACATCATTATAAATGCTCCCTAGTTTTTGAGGGTTCCAGGGTGGTGATAGGCAGGGACTAGGGTTTGGGTTCTTTGGGTGCTGTACTTGACAGAGGAGGACAAGAAAATGGAATTTGAACATTTGGTCATATACTCGAGTAGGGAGGACCTTATTTAAGATCCCTGGTACTATGGGGCCATTTGGGCCCAGATGGGTAATTAACTATAAAGTTATAATTGGGGAAAGAGGGGAAGACCTCAGTTGTTTTCCAGATGGAGCAAAAGAAAGAAACAAGCAATTAAAATACATAGAAATGGAGGATCATAGCAAATTAATATAAGCATTGGTCACCCCAGGGAGTTCTGGTCTGAAATTGTGTGGCCCATGCCAGAATGACTGTCTTGAGTTGTTCTCAAAAGCAGGGATCCAGAGTAATTAAAATATTTTTCTTTGGGACTTTATAGATGACTGTTTGCTCGGGCTTTATGGGGAGAGGCAAATAAACTTACAATATACAAAGATCCTAACAGATAAAAAGGCTTTAATTATCACTATAGTTGCATATAATGTGTGTATGCATGATTTGATTTTCTAGCAAGCAATGTCGATTCATTTACATTCCCTAAAAGAAGATTGGCAGTTACAGATATAAAAGAATTGTTCTTGTACACACGCTAACAACAGTTATCAAATGAATTACAGCAGTCAAAGTCTCCCTAAAACACTCTACCCCATTGGCTTATTTTAATTTTATATAGTGTACTGAGAAGGCAAGAACTGGAACACCTCTAGTTGCTAAGGAAGAACAAGAGAATCAATCTTTAAGATACTCTGGTTCGGGGCGCCAAGGTGACACAGTGAACAGAGAACCAGTCCTGGAGTCAGGGGGACCTGAGTTTAAATCTGGCCTCAGACACTTAACACTTACTAGCCATGTGTCCTTGGACAAGTCACTCAACTCCAATTGCCCTGCCTTCCCCCCTCCAAAAAAAAAAAAAGATGCTCTGGTTCACACACCCAAGTTCTCTCCTATCTTCCCTGTGGACTAATGATACATGGAGAAACCAACAATTATTTGAGAAATTAGAAAAATAATGATGAGGAAAAGGAAGGGTCTTAAAGCCATACATATACCCCTATTATTTTGACTTCAGGGATTCATGATGAAAATGATACCGAGATTCATCAGAAGGTATTCAATAATGTCAGACAAATTTGATGTAAGAGGAGGTAGTAAGACACCAGAAAAACATTTGGTTTATCAGGTCTGATTCTTTAATTCACAAACTGACAATCATAAGTATGATGGAACAAGAATCCATTGACTCAGTATCATCCCAGGCAAAGATTACAGACTTATGGGGAACAGCTAAGTTATGAATTATAACTTCATGTAGCTCAAGGGCCATGGTCACCAGGCTTAAGAGCTAACTCGGGGAAACCTTTCCCTTTGAAAGGTAAGAAGCAGAACAGTGGGGGAAATGAATAAGGAGAAATCTGACACTGCCTTCCAAGGACTGCATTGTAACCTTCTCACCAAACTCCACTCACCCGGAAATGATGGCCATTCAAGCTAGGACTCCTTGTGGGCAACCCTTGGCCTTTTCATCTGCATAATAGGTTGCCGACTTGTAGGTACAAACACTTTTTTTCAGTGGGTGAGGGGGGAAGAACTTGAGAGAGGCAGAGAATATGGAACTGAAAATAAAAATGTTTAATTAAAATAAATTGTCTTTAAAAGGAAAAAAAAGGAATGAAGAGGCAATTCTGTTACAAACCACTGTTAGTAATTGTAAATAACCCTCTGCCCTCCACCCTTCACAATCTCCTGTTCCCCTCCATATTCCCAGGTGTATAGGCTTAGCTGTTCCCATCACCTGCTTTGATGTAGGTATCAGTTGCCAAGTCCTGAGTCCTTTATTATACTCTAGACATATCCTTAGAAATATAGAGCAGCCAGGTGATCCAGTGTGCAGTGGGGACAGGAAGACCTGAGTACAAACCTGGTCTCAGTCTCTTTTGCCTCAGTTTCCTCATTTGTCAAATGAAGGCACCTCCCAGGGTTGTTGTGATGAGCAAATGAGAAAACACTATGCTTAGCTATACATATATGTGTGTACATGTATATTATACATAATATATAAATTTACATATTATGTATATTACACAAATACATGCTATATAAGCACATATTATATATATTACATAAATATACATTTTATATATAATAATATGTGTATACACATGGATATATGTATATACGTGCATATATGTATATATGACAATGCTATGTTGTAATTGTTCATTTATAATTATTTATAATATAAATATTTATAATTATAACTATTAACTTATAATTATAACATATTTATAATTTAAATTATTTTCTTATAAATTTCATAATTTATTAATGTAATTGTAATTGTTAATATTATTATTATTACTCGATAACACTAAGAATCCTGATGTACTTTGCTGCCTCAGGACTCAATAAAAATGATCAGTTGTAAGAATTCATTATTAATGTTGTTGTCAATAATTTCCCTTATGTATTCAATGTATACCAGCTTAAGTTTTCTAAAACGTTACTTCACAATTGCTTTTTAAACTTGTTTGTCTTGTTTAATCTGAGGGAATTTGTGATTGAATCAACGCATTTCGTTTTCTTTTTAGCATAAATTTGACAAATGTAAACAAAGACTAACTTTCCAGAGAAAATGTATAATTTTTCAGGAGAAAAATGTCCCAATCTTTGAGATGCTATCATATATACCTTGTTATTTATGTATATGTTAAATCCATCATGGTCATAGCAACTGCCCTGCTGGTACTTTTCAGAATTTCCTTCTGTCTTCTGTATATATTTTTGTTATTTTTATTATCTTTGGTTTTGTGTCCTATTCATTTTTTCTCCCTCCATCCACAACAAGCCATTTTTGGAAACAAATACTTCTAAAGAAAAAGAAAGAACAATATAACAAACCTGAGCAATGATTACCAAGCATTCTTTTTTTTTTCCTCCCTCCCCCTTCCTCTATTCTCTGGAAGGGAATCACTAAAAAGAAAAACACAGAGCCCCTGTATTGCATAAGCATAGTCAGGAAAAATAAATTCCCACAACAGTCATGTCCAAAAATGTGTTTGCTGTTTTTCCTTAGTCTACTATCTGTCATGAAATGAACAGAGCTCTTCTTTAGCGCTCCTCTGGGATCACAGTTGTTTATTTAGTTGATCAGAGTTCTGAAATTTTGCAGAATTGTTCATTTGATGTTAAAAGCATAAAATGTTCTAGTTCTGCTCAGTTCACCCTGCATTGTGTATGAACAGCAATTTTGTTCCTAAAAGTTTTTCCCTAAGTCTTTGAAACTGTCTTTTCTCTCATTTCATACAATAATATTCCATCACACTCACATGTCACAATTGACTTAGCCATTCCCCAAAGGATGCCTCCACCCTTTAGCTTCTAGGTTTGGTTTAGTTGTTTTTTCCCAATTTCTGTTTCCACTATGTCACTGCTAACCTATAACCCAGAGATCAGAAGAAGAGGAAATTCCATTTAGAAATGCAGCTTAGGACAATGATCCTCTATTTTTCTCTTAGCTTTATTTCCTACTTTGAACTCTCTGGTCTTTGCCACCACACTTCCACTGCCTTCTTATGCTAGAAGTACCTTCTCACACTGGAAGCTCCTTCCACCCTATGACCCCCATCTCCTCCAAGGATCTCCATTTTGACCAAGGGCCCAGGTCTTCATTGCTTTTCCAGCTTTGCTTCTAACTCTTTATTCTTTGCTTGCATGACCAGTGCAAATATCAACCTTTACCTTTTTCTCCCCTATTCTCTGTGTTGTCTTTCTCCATTCAAGTGTAAGCTCCTTGAGGGCAGTCGCCATCTTTCTTTTTGCTTATCTCTATATCCTCAGTACTTGCACAGTGCCTGGAGTGCCTGAAATATAGTAAGTATCTAATAAATGTTTATTGTTACATATGTACAAAAATATTTCTAGCAGCTCATCTGAAATATAGTATCTAATAAATGCTTATTGTTACATATGTACAAAAATATTTCTAGCAGCTCATCTGAGTATTTTAAAATATATATTATCTTTTCTTTCTTTTCTCTTTTTGCACCATTATCACTAATCACTCATACCCCACCACAACTCTCTCTTTCCCAAAATAATAGCCTTCCATTGTGACAAATAAGTATAGTAAAACTAGGCAAATGAAAATATTGGTCATGTTTGAAAATGTGTGTTGCATTCTGTACCTCTAATCCATCAGCTCTCTGCCAGGGTAAGAGGTGGACAGCATGTTTCATCACCAGTCTACTATAATTATGATCAGTCATTGCACAGTTGAGAGTTCTTAAGGCTAAGCTTTCCTAGACAGGGTAGTCACCTCTTATTCTTATTCCCCTGATGCTGCTCTTTTCATTCTGCATCAGTTCATACAAGTCTTCCTAGGTTTCTTTCAATTTCTCATTCATGTCATAGTAGTAATATTCCGTTTATACTATAATTCAGTGTGGGTGGTGTTCAAGGAGTCTAACAGCTCTGGTGAGAGGGCTTGCTGGAACCTTTTCTGGGCTACTTATCCATCTTTGGGGTCCACCTGCTATTCTTACCTGGGACTCTAAGAAGCTATAACATGGGCAGTAGCCACACTCTGGTAAAACTACTTTGGCAGATGGACTAAACCAGGTTGAGGGTAAATGACAGGACTCAAACCTATCAGTGATTCAGAGAATGTAATTCCTAAGGCAGAATGTACAGATAAGAACAATTGGTTCCAATGGCTGTGAAAGTGGCTGAAACAGGTGCTGTGGAGTGCTTAGACCTTGATCAGACATGAGAGATGCCAAGGTCATCCACTACATCCTGGCCATGGCCAGTCATCTTGACTCTTGTTCTGTTGCTGGATTTTTGTGATTCTGGAAGAGAGAGTGAGGCTGATGACTTTGTTCAAGGCTGCCTCATTTATAGCCAATTCACGCAGGAGTCAAGATATCATTTTGTGATGTCAGTGGTCCTCTTTGAGAATGAAGGACAAATCACAACAGTACTATAATTTATTCAACCATTCTCCAATTGATAATATCCCACTTAGTTTCAAGTTCTTTGCTTACAACAAAAACTATTATAAAGTTTGTTGTACATGTGTTCTCCTCTTTCTGTGACCTTTTTAGGATAT
This sequence comes from Pseudocheirus occidentalis, assembly GCA_028646575.1. NCBI lineage: Eukaryota > Metazoa > Chordata > Mammalia > Diprotodontia > Pseudocheiridae > Pseudocheirus > Pseudocheirus occidentalis. Next base: position 40,398 of record JAQQSW010000244.1, read on the forward strand.
ATGCTTAGTATTAGTATTGCTGGATCAAAAGACAAATCAATTTTTTTCCTGAGGGAAAGGACTCAGTTAAGCTTTATTTGTTAAAGTCTGAAACATCCCTGAGGTCTTCACTACCATCAATGTTGTCTAGGCCTCTGTCAAAGGATCTTTCACTTCTGTTCCCTAGTCATATTCCACCCCCATGGTGAAGCTTGGGGCAGTTGTTAAAAATCAAGGTGAGCCAAAAAAAAGGCCTCCTCCCCGCAAGGAGATAGTAGAAAGAGGATAAGGATATGTCAGAAGATGTAGAGGGAAGCAGGGGGGAAGAGGTGGTGGTTTCTCAGAAGGGAGAAGAAGGCTGTGGCTAAACCAGCAAAGAAGGTGCTACCAACCAAAAAAAAACATTGTTACCACCACAACTGCCAAAAAAGCAGTCATGACTCAGGGTAAGCAAGCAGCCATGGTCACTGCCAAGAAAATGGCTACTCCAGCCAAAGCTACCACCACACCAAGATGGCAAGAAGGGAGATACTCCAGCTAAAGCAGCAGTTCTACCTTGTCCCCAACCAAAGGGTCAAAAATTGGGAACAACAACAAAAAAGGGGACAGTGATTCTGAAGAGAACAACAGCGAAGATGAGGGGGATGAAGAATTCATCACCCAAAGTGAGAGGAAAATGGGAATAACTTGAGTCAAGTGCAGAAGTTGAGTTTTCCTCTCTAAGCTAAGTTGTCCCATAAATCACCTTAATTCAAAGTAGTGTTTTGTCTCTACACACCTTACTGGCCATGGGCAGTTAAGGGAAATCTTGCTACCAAGAGGCGGGTGATCACAAGGAAGTCTGGTATCTCTGTAATGCTGGCTGTCCCTCAAGAAAGTCTGAACTGTTTCCATTGTGGCTCTACCACATGGACTCATGCAAGTGGACACCACTAATGAGCTTTCCATAGCAATAAGATGGAAGGAGGGATTGTTGCTAGTCCTGCTTTCCTGACTTCCAGCCAATCACACTGTTTTCCATACCCTATGCTACTTCAGACTTTGTAACCAATCACATTGTTTTATGCTTTCTCTTCTTTGTTCTCTTGTACTTCTTAATTGCAAGCCTTACCAATGAACTGGATGTGCTTGGAACTTTGCACCACAGTTTACCTTAATTTAAATCATAACACTGACTTTGAAATGAAACTGGAAAGGATAAAAGAAAACCAAAAGATTGAGATTCAAAGATGCTCTTTATCAAAAATCTGCCTTATCTAGTAACTCAGAAGGAGCTCAAAGAGGCATTTGAAGATGCTCTTGAGGTAAGACTGGTCAGCACCAAGGATGGGACACCCAAAAGGTATTACCTAAGCTGAATTTAAGACAGAAGCAGACATGGACAAGTCCTTGAAAGGGAAACAGTTTACTGAAACTGATGATCAGGCTCTCCTTCTGAATTACATAGGGAAGAAAAGTCAAGGATAAGAGAATTCAAGAGACTCAAAGTCACTGGTGTTCAATAACCTAGCCTACAGTACCACTGAAGAAAGTCTCCAAGAAGTGTATGAGAAGTCAATCAGTTTTCCCCAGGGCAACCAAGATTGACCTAAAGGCATACATTCATTGAATTTGCCTCTGCAGAAGATGCAAAAGAAGCTTTGAATTCTTGTGGCAATGTAGAAATTGAAGGCAGAACCAGCTGGCTGAAACTACAGTGACTGAAAACAGCTAATGCCGCACCAAAGAGCCATCCTATGAAACTTTGTTCTTCAAAGATCTGTCCAAAGACACAACTGAAGAAATATTGAAAGATTCATTTCATGGCTTTGTTGGTGCCAGGACAGTAATAGGGAGACAAAGTCATCTGAAGGGTTCTGTTTTGTGGACTTTGACTGAGAAGAAAGAGGGTGCTAAAGCTGCAGAAGAGGCTACAGAAGATGGGGACATTGATGGGAAAAATGGAACTCTCAACTGGGCCAAGCTCAGTGGCTTTGGCAGTCATGGTGGTGGTGGTCATGTAGGTTTCAATGGCTGAGGAGGTCAATGGGACTTTAGTGTCAGAGTCTGAGGAAATTTTGGAGGTCAGGATGATCTCCAAGGAAGCCAAGGAGAAGGAGGAAACAATAAGCCACATGGAAACAAAATGAAGTTTGAATAATTTCTCCCCATTCTCTTTTCCTTTGTTATTTAAATGGACATGGGGGGGATTCTTTTCATCTAATCATTGACAGAGCCTTCTGAGGACACTCCAAGATAAACATGTAGTCTAGAGGTCTTCTTGAAAAACCCTTTTATTTCAAAAAAGAGAGTGTGTTGGTCTTGATTAGATAGATGTTCCATATAAACTTTTTTTTAAGGTTTTTTTTTTCTTTTTTGGAGGGCAATTGGGGTTAAGTGACTTACCCAAGGTCAGCTAGTGTGTCAAGGGTCTGAGGCTGAATTTGAACTCAGGTCCTCCTGACTCCAGGGCCTTTGTTCTACTCACTGCGCCCCCCAGCCGCCCCCCATATAAACTTTTTGCAGATGTGAATGATAGATGTGGAAGTCAACCTTTTTGTCTATGAGTTCTCTCAAGTTTATAATGTTACACCTCATGTACACAGCCATTTTTTCATATAAAAAAAAGTCTGAAGCACTGGTTGTGGCATCCATTCTGAAACAGACAGGAGCCAAGGAGGACTTTATCAAGAGAAGGCACCTTCACCACATCCTGCATCAAGACAACTTTGACCACTTCAGCGCAGAGTTGATGCTTACTGATGTTCCAGGTGGGAGAAAAAAAAATCCATAGGTCCTCCAAGTTCTGTGGCCGTAGAGAACACTAGCTTTGGTCTCTTCCTAGGGACTTTCCTCTGGGTTACTTGCTCTAAAAATGGGACAAACTAGTGAGAGATTTGGTCTTCAAAACTTAAAGAAAACGTACCTTGTATTCTAATGCAACAGGGCCTGGCCTCAGTGATTTGTGAAGATGTCTAAACAAGGCCCTCCAAGCTTCTGAACTCCTCTCTCTTATTATTATTACCTATGCACTCTGTTTGCATTTTTTCCCCAGGAGGCATCCTCCTGCAAAATGGGACGTGCTGCTCCAGATGCTGGGAATGGAGAAATGGAATGCTTAGGGAAGTTCTTTATCTGCTAAGTGTCAAAGGTAGTTCTTTAAGGAAGTAGAGGAAAGGTTATTCATAACTGGGAATAGTCATAATAGTGTCTTGGAAAAAAAAGGAAAACATGAACGTATTTAAACTTTGTTATTATGATAAAGCTAATTTAATTGGGAATGTTCGTGTCTTGTAAAAACTGATTCTCCTCAGTACAAATATTTTTTTAACTACAGAATTTAGGTTAGGAATTTTGTGGTAATTAAGAATTTAGTTTGTTATAGTACTTTGGGGATTTATGTTATTTAAAAGACACCAACTTATTTTTTGTTGAAATGCCATGGTGTGTTATGAGGGTCTTCTCAAAGAATTCAGAGTCAGACTACCTCTAATCCAAGCATGAACATTTATTGAGATTGACACTGCTTAGAAGCCTTCTAGGTTCCAAGAGGAACCAGCAACTTACTAAGACAAGACAGGCGGTTTTATAGCGTAACGATGCTGATTACACAACAGAAATGATGAGTATTAAAAGAGTAACAGGGGTTTGTTAAGGGATTTGGCAATGGGAAGGAGTCCCTTCAATGGTTTGGTAGTCAAATGTCCTGGTCATGCTGTGTTCTGATTGGTTAGCTATTGTGGTCCTGTCTGGTCAAGATGGATAGTTAGTACTGTGATCCTGTCTTAGGCTAGATGTATGATGTGCTTGTGGTTGATTACATGGACACACCTGTTTAAATGTGAAAATTGAGTCTGAGGGCAGTGGCTAGCTAGGGGCAGTGGCTGTTATCAAGTTTGGGAGCCTGTGATGTGATTAAAGACAGATGGTATGGTCAAATCAGAACATGCCTGCTGTTCAGTGTGGCCCATAAGGAAGTTAAAATATTGGGGCTGGGGGCAGCTTTATTAGGATTCCATCAGTTTTGATAAATTTCAGTCTTTAAGTTTTCCAACTAATTTACTTCATGAAAGTTTAGTGATTATTCCTTTCACCATAAGGATAAATTTAAGCTGTTTTTAAGAAAGGGAAATACTTTTACAAAAAAATGTTTTGCAAAATCTCTTGTGTGGTTTTAAGAAGGCCTATTAAATTTCCATTTGCAAGCTAATTTGTTGCAATAATAATTTGATATTGATAACAGTTATATCCAAATCTACTGCAAATTTTCTGAGTTTCATTTCTAGGTTTTTCTGTATCCTTGGATGACCTTAAATGGGTGCTTACAGAGAAATAGTCAGTGGTTTGTGTTTCAGGTGCCATAAGAAAGGGCACACTGGTCTCATGAATGTCCCTTGCAGAAGAGGCCCCTCCTCTTCCCCCCTCCCCCATCATGTTCCACTTGCCAGGAGGAGGGGCACTGAAAAAGGGACTGCCCAAAGGGTGATAGAGTGACCAGTTCCCCCACCCTCCAGCTTCTTTGGTGTGCAATTTGAGACCCTGTAAGGTTTGAAAAGTTAGGACAGCTAAAAACATTTTAGCAGATTCTAGAAGTTTTACAGTCCCATCACACCCTTCACCTGAGTCAAGGGGGTATCCCAGTACAGAGATTGTAAACAGCCCCACATTGGATACCAGAAATGATGAGGTTGAGGATATACTCGAAAATCATTTGTCGTGGGTAACAACACAACACACGAAGCAGGTTCCTCTGCCCCTTAAGGGAGATGGGTCTGTAAAGGAGACATTCACCAAGGGAGAACCCAGATTAAGGGGGACATCCTCCAATAAAGGAAGATATTTCAATAAGGAAGATGCCTGGGTAAGGGAGATACCCCCCCCCACTTAAGGGGATGCTCTCTGCTTAAGGAAAGAGATGAGGTGACATGGGAGTTTGGGGTATAATCTATTCTATTGTTCACCCCAGGGCTGTGGGGCCCAGGTTAGTTTCATTGACCAGCCTACTTGAATCTCATTGTCTTCTAATTCTCATTGACTACTCTATTTGAATCTCATCAGTTAGATAGATAAATAGATGGATGGATGGATGGATGGATGGATGGATGGATGGATGGATGGATGGAT
>JAQQSW010000244.1:45979-61219 GCA_028646575.1 Pseudocheirus occidentalis
CCTAGGCAGCTTGATCATGAGCAAGGAAGTTGTTATGGAGTTGGAGCAGACCAGAGGGTGAGCAAAAATGCCCATAAGGGATTAGAAAGTAAACTATTTAAAATGGAAAAGGAGAGATAGTTACTGCTCCTGTGAACTGTAACTCCTGGAGACTTCCATTGAGAGATGAGTGAGGTATAAGAAATGAATATTTCTCTCTTGTATCAAATAATTAATTATTGTATTAGGACCAATGCCTTTCTCCTTTTCTACTTCTTCATCCAGAAACCAACCAGCATGGGAAATTTCTCTTAAAGATTTACTGAGGCCAAGATCTAATCAGACAGTTAAAAAAAATTCTAATTTGGGGCTAATGGGTGCATTCCTACTCATTGTATTTGCTTAGACAGATCTGGGAAAATGTTAATTCTACCTATTATGAAGACAGGTGATGAGGAAATTTATTCTCTTTGACCAGGATTTGTTTTTAAGTTACATACCCCAAAACTCTCATTTTAATATAGCCCACCTTCCATTGTGCTAACCAGTCAGAGTTGATTGGCACCCCTTGGGAACATCTACTCTTCAAAGGCCATATAAACTGTGAGACCACTGCATAATGAGGGTTCTTTGGTCTAAGAAAGATGGCCAAATGAACATCCTTTTATTAATAATGTGCAGACCTTATTAATAAAATGATTAAATTACCCAGAAACTATGTCTTTCAAAATTAGCAGAGGGTTCCCTTTGTAGTGAACCCCAGAACAGGCAGCAGTAATGCCCACAGCTGCCCTCAAACACCAGCAGTGGCCACACTCAAGGTTACCATGAGGAGTCCTGTATTTAGTTCCTTCATAAGAAGTCATTTTTAGATCCTGCTGCAAGGGGAGGACAGGACATTGACATTAGTGATATTAGGCAGTGAAGGGGCCCCAGTGTGGTCCCCATCAGATAGTGTCAGTGAGCAGTGGAGTAGACAGCGGCATAAGCCCCAGTGCTAGCAAGCTGGGGTGTGACACAAACATCAGCATGGGCATCAGCAAAGTCAGACCTTTAGCTGAGTATAACATGAAGCTGATCTCTCCTCCCACCCTCACTGCTGCCAGTGTGGTATATAGGGTACATTATTCACTGGACAACACTTCACCGGGGAGGACAGAACCAAAGGATGACGTTGTGGGGAGATGGCCAGCTTCTTGATGACAAGAGTAAGGCGAAATTGCCTACCCACCTCCAAAAAAGCAAGAAGAAAAGTCCCTCAGCAGAGGTTGCTGGAGGGAACAAAGATCTGGTATTCATACTACTTGCTACCACCACAGTGAGGTTTCCAGGAGCAGGAAGGGAAAGAAGGAATACTGGCTAGCAGGCCAGTGAACACTAAATGTCTGTTGGTACAGGATGGCTTGTTTTGTTGTTGTTCACAAGAACAAAACTGCAAAATTTGGAATCGTTTTAGAAAGAAATTTATTAAGCTATTTGATAGAAGAGTCATAAAGATGGTGTGGCTCCCTCTTCTCCAAGTTCTGGGATGCTTACATTAGATAAGGTTTTGACAAGGGAATGGAACACAACTATACACAGGAAGCAATTTTTGCCAAAAGTAAATGTAAATATTCAATAAAATCTGGGTGAAACCAAAATGATGTGGTTAGGGTTAAGGGTGCTCAAGACCCAAAAATACCAACATGCTGGTCCTGCCGAATGAATTCAACTCAAGTCTTCTCAGCCAAAGAAAAGTAAAGCTTATTAAGAGTTCATTAAAAGTTCACTATATTGGGTAGACTCTTAAGGAGCCTAGGTATCTGTGATGCTTGCATTGGGCAAACAGGACAAATTCTGACACAGAGTAAGTCTGAGCTAAGTCATTCTATGGTGCTCTCACACACGGAGGGGGGTGGTAAGAAGGGATCTTATATACAGGAAGGTTGTGGGAGCAATCTGTGGGTGGTCTGGAGGAGGAGTTTGGTGGGAGGTCTTCAAGAGGAGTTAATGAGGCCAATGAGTGATTAAGGGTGGGAAGTTGTTGGAGGCTACCTGGAGCCAATAGACAATGGTGGGCTAGGCCAGTTCAAGGGCGGATTGATATTTTGATTGGGTCAAGGGTGGGAAGTAGATGGACAGTGGAGGTCTAGGCTAGTAACAGAGATCTGGGCCCAGCCACAGTGAAAAGCTTATGGCTTCTGCAAATGCCTACTCAAGTTGCAAGATTCAGTCAGAGTTCAAGGGGTTTCCCAAAACCTGTACCTCAAAGATTCAAGAACAGCTCAAGGGGGTTGAGCCTGCATCTCATTAAAAATACAAGGGAGTCCAAAACATAACTTTGGGTCGACCCAAAACAAAACAGTTTGTGTGGATCTGATGGAGCCCACAATTCTATTTTAAAGACTTAGTTGAGCTGCCATACATTTTAATACTCCTCCACATGTAAATCCAAACTCCTCACCTTTGTAATTTCACCCTTCCCCTACATCCTGAAGGAACTAGCCTAAAGGTCAAGCTTGAGTCCTGTAATTACCTCCTTCTTTTACCCAGGGAGCTTCCAATCATTTAAGTATCACTTCTAATATTTTAATTTGTATCTACACCCTGGTATTGCCCACCTTTGTAACCTTGACCTCTAAAATTTAAGCCTTTTCAGACAACACCCAAGTCTTCAGACTAACCCTATCATCTGAGAATTACTCCTATCTCCCAACCAGAAAGTAAGGAGAAGGAGCCAAGGTCACTCTTAACCTCCCTCCTCTTTAAAATGCCTACCAATTGAGATTGTTTTACTCTTGCCGGGGGAGGTCCAAATGAAGTACTGCTAGGCCAATTAAAAGGATGACACAGACCTTTCCTACTGACCTTCTAAGTTGTTTTGGGCTGGAAAATTGTTTCACCCCATCTTTTTGTGGGTTCTGCCACTCCAGTATTGGTTTTAAGGTGCTATTTAAAGTTGTTTGAAGAGGGAAATTTGAGAGAGCTTAGGAATGTCTTGCCTTTTCTCTGCTACCTTGGCTCTCTACCTTACCTTAATTTTCAAAAACATATGTGAATGTCTAGACTTCTCACATTCAGTACAAGTTCAAAAGTAAATTCCAATACCCCAAGGTTTTCTGCAAATTTCGAGGTCCTCTTTGTTGGCTAGCAAATGGCTTATGTCTACATTGCCTTTATGGCTCTCAGAGGAAACTTTCAGGGAAAATTTAGGTTCTCTGAACACACAAGGACTGTAGTTCTCAAAGTCCCTAACTTGTGTGATATAAACATTGCTGTCTTTTTTTCACTAAGGAAAGATCCATTTCCTAGGAGAAGTAGTTGCCAAAATATAGAACTACTCATAAAACAAAAACAAGAGATGGGAAGAGTGGACCTTTAACCCTAACCCTACATAATATTTTCTGGGCTCTTATAGTCTCCCTTTAATGGTCACAGTGTTGACTCTCAAAAGGTTACTTCTGTTCATATCATATATTCAGGGACAATATATTTTTAAAAATCTGAATTAGTCATGAAAGTAAAATGCCAAACACAAGTGAAGGGGAAAGAATTATTGCAGTGACAAAGTCCAACCACTCTCTGGAAACAATTAAATAAAGGCCACTTATTCAGCAACTGAAATGAGGTTTCTCAATATGTGAATCAGAGAATCTCTCAGAAGAGGAGACTGGATCAATTTCCTCTTCCCATTTCAATTCCTTCATTTGGTAGCAAATGAATCTTCAAATGACTGATTATGCGGCAACCCCAAAGCTATACTAAAGAGGGGGAAAAGGAGAAAGTACACAGACACAAGACTTGTGTCCAAAGAGATTTACAAGATTATACTTTTTTTCCTTTTACAACTGACTGTGTGGGACAAAGACTACCCTCGCCCAAATAAAATGAACAGAGATATCTCCAAGTAGAGACAGGAAGGATTTATTTAATTATTTCTTCTTGCAAGAAGGTCGGGTCTCGCTACTAGAGGCAGTCTAGTACGAGAGGCAAAATACAAAATGCAAAGCTTGGTTATATACACAAAAGACCACCCTTTTTCCCCCTCCCTTGTTCTGTCCTGTTCCCATTCATTAGGAACCGAGGCACACATTCTTAACCAAAAAAAAATCTGCTGGCATTTGCAGATGAAATGTCAGTAATATCAAAAAGCAGAAGGTACTTGTTTAGTGGACATGAAAACAAACAAAATATGTCATCAGTATCAACTTAGACATGAAAGCAGAAGGTGGACAGTCTAACGATATCAATATAGATATGGAAGTAGATAATGTTTTATGAATCATGGGGATTTGGGGACATGGTGACCTGCCTGGAATTCCGCAACAGGATTTCCAATTTTATATTTGTACAGGTCAGATGGTGGTCAGTGGAAACAAGTCTGGGATATCCAGGTTAATTTTTCCCTCCTACACTCAACTAAACTTAGCAAAAACTTCAACTTAAGACCAGGAAAATAAGGCAAGGGTCCCAGGCTTCCAGCCCAGGTAACTGAGTCTTTGGTAATCTATTATATTTCTGTTTATATTTCTGGAATGTTACCTGAGAAGTTTTCACTTTTATTCCATTCAAGACTAAAGTCAGGAGGGAAATGCTGCAGTTTTCCAAATCTGAAAGATTGAAGTAATGGTGTGGACTTAATGCTTTCGTGATAATAGTGAGGATCTTAGAAGTCAAATAAATATACTGAATGACAGCTAATTCTCCATCTTTCTATAGAACGGTTTCCATTTATAAGGAAACAACATTCTCTCCTTGTTAATCCCTGGCCTAGTTTAAGAGGAAAGCAATGTACTCATTTACTCTGAGGCCAATGCAATGTTCAGGTATTTGAGTTTTGCCTTAGATGTCAAAACAGTCTTCAAGAACAATGTTGGAAATCTTTCAAGAGGATCCCTATGTAATCTATTGGAATAAAGCAATTCCTTCAGTGTCTTGGAATATTCCTTGACAAAAGGACTTCTGCTATAATCCTCATAGTCCATACATTGCTAGGAATTCACCTCTATTAAGTGTACTGTGGTCATTACATAGAAAGCAAGGAGATCTTAAAATGGGTGTCTAGGCCCAGGGCTCTATCTATCTGGTGGACCACCTAGAGTCAAGAAGACCTAAATTCAAATTTGGCCTCAGACACAAAATGAACAGCAACAACATCCCAGAGTTCTTGTGGGGCTCAAATGAGATTACATTTGTAAAGCACTTAGCACAGGGCCTGGTGTATAGTAAGCCCTTTGTAAATGTTGGCTGTCATTACTATTATGTATTATTACTCTAGCGGTGACCCCAGAAGTGTTGACAGCTGTGTCTGCCTCAGGAGTCTGTGAGAGTGCTGAAAGAAATGAGGAAACAGATTCAGGGCCCTACAAAGAAACCCGCAAGAAACCAGTTACACCAGATACTTGAGGGTCACATCTCGATGGCTCACACAAAAGGACTTCTACCAGCTGTGAGTTAATCTTTTGCCACAGGAATTCTCTGAACTTGAGCCTACATTTCCCTGGTTTTGCTGTATCAGCAGAACAATGTGTTGCTGGGGTTAAAGGGGAATATCTTATCAGCTGCTTTTATACCTCTAAATACTCATCTCCAAAAGCCAATTAGGTCTATCTTACTTAATGATATCAATGGATAATGATGGCAGAGAGCGTACCAGTGGGATCTTCTGGGTGAAAGGGCCTTAGAAAAACAACCACAATCCCTCAGGGTTAACCCTTAAGCAGCACAGAAACTACACTCTGGAGACCAGATTCAGGAGTGAATAGGACTCAGTCCATGCGCTGCATTTAAAACCAAAACGCGAAGTTCTTAGTGCAACTTAAAGAGGTTTTTATCTTCAATTCAGCTCTGCACTATCTGAATAATTTCCACAAGGTCTGTTTCTTCTGGCCAGCTGGGGAGACCCAAAGGCCACCCAGGCTTTGGTGTGAAAGCCTTCAGCACTGAGCTAAACTACCCATGCCTTGCTGGGAAATGGCTTAGAATCCCAAAGACCCGGGGAGACTCACCTGTTTGCTTCTGTCATAATATCTGTATATAATTAGCTTTGAAATTAAATTAGCTGCTCACATCACCAGTGACAAGACATCAAATTCTATTTTTGTAAAGGAAATCAGTTTCATTGTAATACCAATATAATTTTTCCACTAAGTTCACTGGCTCATTGTGACCTATTCATAGACCCTAGAACACTTCTTATCCAACTTTTCTTTCATTTATAATCTTTTTAGCTAGCTTTTTGTTGTCTTTTATTTTTATACATCACTATAGTTTCCTTTGTACTCCTGCCCCTAGCCTACTCAGAGAGACATCCTGTATATGTATGTATGTATATGTACGTATGTGTGTATATATGTGTATTTATGCATGTGGATATATGTGTGCATGTATGTGTATATATGTGTGTATGTGTGTGTTGTGCATGTGTGTGTATGTGTGTGTGCACGTGTGTATGTATATGTATGTGTGTATGTATATGTGTGTATGTATATATGTAAAACAAAAATATTTTTAAATACAAAACAGCAAAAGATGATGAAAAAGAGGATAACTGAACAACACACATAATAATATGCTGAAAAAAACCCCAGCATAGAACCCTGATGATCGTGTTTTATTTCTCCCAGGAATTCTAGTTGAAGATGATCACATTTAAAGAGCTCCACATCTGGATTCAAACTGGAAGCCAAGATTTGAATCATAATTCTATATACGCATATATCTATTTCCTAGACTATAATACCGCTTCATTTACATTCTACAGAGAAAAGATGGTGCTTAGAGTTTAAAAAGTTCTAAGAAACAAGCATATCTTTATACATATAACAAGGAGGGTCCTAGAAACCACACACCGGTCACTATCAAACCATTTCAATTACAGTCTAAGCAGAGATCCATTAAAATACCAGAAAAATCCGTTAATAACCAAAAAATATTTATTAAGTTCCTGTAGTGGACTCAGTACTTGAGAGACAAAGATAAAAATGAAAGTCCCTGGTGCTTTCATTCTAGAGCAGCATTTCTCAATGTGGGGGTTGAATGACCCTTTCACAGGGATTACAGGGGTCCCCTAAGACCATCAGAAACACATCTTTCCTATGGTCTTAGGAACCGAGACACCGCTCCTCTACCCATCTCCAGGAGAGTCTGCCCACATGCAGATACAGCCAGATACACCCACATACGAGTATTAAAGGGTCGCCACATTAGGAAGGTTGAGAACCACTGCTCTATAGGGTGAGACAATGTAAGCTCATATCTATCAATATCTAAATACATAGCTAGAGATACCTACACACACAAAATACACATAAAATACATGTAATGGAGGGAAGAAAAAAAGTTACATGATAACTATTATATATTTAAAAGGAATAACAAGTTGCAGTTTCGTGTAAAATCTTTTTTATTGTACTGTCTATGGAAATGCTTGTTTTATTTCTTGAATTTAGAATAAAATAAAGAAGGAAATTTTTTTAAATAAGGTAATTCGCTTTTTAAGACAAACTTACATTTTCAAAATTGTTTTCCTATTTTACTTTTCTTACTTTTTCTGAAAGGGGTTAAAGACCTGGTAAAAAAATTTTCCAGGTAAATAAAGACCTGGTCAAAGTAAATTTGGCTTAATGAGTGAGAATGGGTGTCACTTTCTCTCATTCCGATGATCTATTTATTTGTGAATGTGGGCAAAGGTAATGAGGCCATTCTATCTATCTTATATTGGCTAAGCTAAATGTTTATGTGAGGACTTTCATTTTTTCAAGTTAAACATTCATTATTTAGTTAAATGACATCCTTGAACCCCTTTGTCAAGAATTCACTGTGGCATAATACTCAATACTGCCACCTAAAACAACCATTTTATCCAATCTGATCAAAAAATAAATAAATCACAGGGTCAATGAATCTATACAGAAGGAGATTTGGTTTTCAATTATTCTAAACAAATTATGTTTTGCATGATTGGACACATAAAATCTATTTCAAATTGCTTGCCTTCTCAATGGGGGAGGGAATGAGAGAGAGAATTTGGAACTCAAAAAATTTTTTTAAACAAATGGTAAAAATTGTTTTTACATGTAACTGGGGAAACAATAAAATAAAAAATATCAAATTCAATTATTTCATATAGTTACCATAAATAAGGGCATATTGAAAAACTATCTGGGGCCTGATACATAGCTCTCTTTTCCCATTTCTTTTATATATTTCGAGAGCAATTGCTTTCTTTTAAAATTCCATCCAGAAGTTCTAAGTGCTCTGACTAATATGTTCTATCACGTTTTCCCCTGCATATTTTCATCTTATTTGTTCATCAGTCTCTCTTTTTTTCCAAATTGAGACAATTATATATTATTGACAATTATATATAGGCAAACCTATCTATTATAAATACGTATAAATTATATACAAGCATAACCACTTCTTAGAATGTCGATATTAAGATGTTCCATAAAAAATGTCAATGCCAAAGGCTGGTCAGAAGAGATTTATTGCATAGAAAATTGGAATAAGAAGAATTGAACACAATCTTTCAGCGTATTCCATCTCTAATATTTTATGGTTCTATACATAGGTAGTAACAGTGAAAAACCTGATGGTATAGTAGGAAAAATTGGAATCTGTGGACCTCAGTCCAAATTCCACCTCTGCTGCTTGCTATCTGTGTGACCTTGGGCAAGTCACTTCCTTGCTTTGATCCCTGGTTTCTTGAACTATAAAATGGGCAAATGAACTGGACACCCTCTCCAGCTCTGATTCTATGACCTTTGATCCTAAGATTTCATGCTTAGAAGTGTTAACTTTGCCAAAGATGAGACTGTTAGAGGCAATATACTATGCCCGTCACTTTTAAAGAGCTCTGGGTTTGGATTCAAATTAGAATCCAATATTTAAATCATAATTCTTCCCCTTACTTAAGTTCTCTGAGGTTTAAGCTTCCTCATCTGTAAAACAGCTACCTCACAGGATTGTCCAGAGAAATGTTTTTTGTAAACTATAAATGAGATAAACTATAATTATAGTACCCAAATTAATTTTTTTATCTAGATCATGTTGAAAGTGAAATAAATAGAGGCAGAACCAAGATGGCAGAGTAAAGGCAGGGACTCACCTGAGCTCTCCTCCAAACCCCTACCTTTAAATAATGTCTTGAAACAAATTCTGGAGCAGCAGAACCAAATCCACAAAAAGAGGAAGTGAAATAAATTTCCAGCCCAAGATAACTTAGAAGGTTGGCAAGAAAGGTCTTTTGCACCAGGGTGAGAGAGGAGTGCAGTCCAACACAGGACGTGCCAGTGTAGACCCAGCCCGAGCAAACCAGGAGCAGGCCTTTGGAGCTACTGAATCAACAGCAGCAGTGGCTGCTTCTGGAGCTGTCAGCCCACAGAATGTAAGGGGGTCAAGCAACTGGTCAGAAGGAGATTACAGAGGTCTCTTTGTTGGCATTGGGGGCAGGACTCTGTTGCTTTGCCCATAGTTGGATCCATGTTGGAGTCCTGGCTGGCAGTCCCAGGGTGAGAAGGAAATCTAGAACTCTAGAGCTTTAGGCCACAATGAAGGAGGAACTCTCCTCACAATTCCAGAGCAAAAAGCAGAGCTTGCGGTTGCTCACAGACCAGAGCACAGGCCAGGAAAGTAATAAACACCTCTCCTTAGATCATACCACCTTGGAAGAACTGAAAACTTACAGGTCCCTAGAAGTGTCTCTGAAAACAGATGCACAAACTCCCTGAAGCTTGGGACAGTGAGCCCTCCACCCAGGAAGCAGAGCCTGACGTTAACAAAGAGTTAAAAATCAAACAATAAGCTGAGAAAATGAGCAAACAGAAACAATAGTCTGTCCACAGAAAGTTATTATGGTGATAAGGAAGATCAAAATACACACTCAGAAGAAGATAATAAAGTCGAAGTTCCTACAGCCAAAGCTTCCAAGGAAAATATGAATTGTTCTCATGCCATGGAATAGCTCAAAAAGGATTTTGAAAATCAAGTATGAGAAGTAGAGAAAAAAGTTGGAAAGAGAAATGAGAGTGATGCAAGAAAATCATGAAAAATGTATCAACAACTTAGTAAAGGAGACAAAAAAATACTGAAGAAAACACCTTAAAAAACAGACTAGGCTAAATGGCAAAAAAAAAAAAAATCATCCAAAAAAGATGAATTGGCCAAATGGAAAAGAAGATATAAAAGATCAATGAAGAAAACAATTCCTTAAAAATTAAAACTGAGCAAATGGAAGCTAATGACTTTATGAGAAATTAAGAAACAATAAAAATAAAAACAAATGAATGAAAAAACAGAAGACAATATGAAATATCTCAGTAAAAAAAACCAACTTACCTAGAAAATAGATCTAGGAGGGATAATTTTAAAATTATTGGACTACATGAAAGCCATGATTAAAAAAAAGAGTTTAGACATTATCTTTCAGGAAATTATCAAGGAAAACTGATCTGATATTCTAGAACCAGAGGGTAAAATAGAAATTAAAAGAAGCCACCTATCACCTCCTGAAAGAAATCCCCAAATGAAAGTATTATAACCAGATTCCAGAGCTTCCAGGTAAAGGAGAAAATACGTGTTTCTTCTCTACGTAGACCCAGTGATTTGCTCACCTTGGCATTATCTCACAAGCTGCTCTAATTACTTAGATAGTCAGGGACTGTGGTATTTGCTAGTCTTTCTACTCATGAAGACATAGACTTAATAGTGCCGTTCCTAGATCTCCCCTGTCCTCATGAGTTATGGCAAATGGACTCATTGGACCTTATGGACAGGTTCTTATTTTTCTGACACATTTTAAACCCCATGTCAAGCAGTTTATACTCACAACTTCTAGTTCAATAAAATTCTTGACTGACCACAGTGGTCTGTGAGCTACTTCTCTCCTACTATCTCAAATGGCTAGTTCAAAGCCTCTCCCAATCTGCAGTCCTAAAAAAGAAACTCCTCCTACCCAAGACTCACTTGAGCCTGATACCAGTAAATGGTCAAGAGAACTCTACCCCACCTGGGTTTGATTAGGAATGACCCTTCCATATATAGCACTGATTACCTATTCTCTACTAAATCTATTTTGGGGGAGCATAAAACTTCCTTCCCTGGACCCCAGTTTTGACAATGTGCTCTCCCCAACACAGCTTCTTCCACCTCATGCAGGATGAATTTCTTGCCTCTGTGGGGATGAATCTCTACCAATCTATACTGCCACAAAGTGTGTGAATGTGCATTTTTTTTTGTCTACTTACTACACTGAATAGCAATAAATCTCTCGTTTGTACCAATTTCCTGAAAATTCTCAAATGAAGTTCTTTGTTTTAACCTGAGCTGTGAGACTAAATAAAGAACAGAGAAATTCAAATGAAAGCAACTTTGGGACTTCATGAACACTAATTAGATTAGCAAAAATGACAAAACTGGAAAATGACAAATATTGGAAGGGCTATGGGAAAACTGTATAATGACTGTGAACTGGTCTAGCCATTCTAGAACGTAATTTGGAATTATGCCTCCAAAAGACTAAACTATGTATATGCTTTGACTCAGGTATTTTTAAAAGATAAAAGAAAAGGACCTACACATATAAAATATCTATGACAGCTCTTTTTGTGGCAGCCAAAATTTGGAAACTAAAGAGATTTCTTCCTGTAAGGAAACTGCTACATAAATTGTAGTATATGAATTAATGTACCACAATGAATGATGAAATGGACAATTTCAGCGAAAGCTGAGAAGACCTTTGAACTGATGCAAAGTAAAGTAGGCAGAATTAGTACAATTTTTACAATGACATTATATAAAAAAACTTTCAAAGACTCTGATCAACTTAATAATCATGAGTTCAAAAGAATGAAGATAAGTCATGCCTATTACCTCCTAACAGATGTAATAAATTTAAAATGTAGAAACAGACATACATGTTCAGGCATGGTCAACATGGAGTTTCTTTTGCTCCAACTATCTAGGCATGTATTGAGGGTTTGGGGAGACAAGGGGCTATTTCCTTAATGATGGTGGGAGAGGGGGGATAATAGTATAGACAAATTTTTAAAAAACGAAATTAATGGAGATAACTAATAAAACTAAATAAAAATTTAAATTATTAAATGTAATTAAAATTAAACTAATTTTCTAAAAGCGTGAAACTTGTTCATGATTATATTCCACCAGTACCAACTTATACTGAATTCTGGGAGTGTATGAAAATCAAATATGGGCAGTTAGGTGGTGCAGTGGATAAAGAACTGGACCTGGGATCAGGAAGATCTGAGTTCAAAAATGACCTCAGACACTTAGCTAGATGTGTGACCCTGAGCAAATTACTTAATCCTATTTGCTTCAGTTTCCTTATCTGCAAAATGCACTAAGGAAAGAAATGAGAAACCACTCCAGCATCTTTGCCAAGAAAACCCTAAATGAAGTCACAAAGACTTGGACATGATTGAGCAACAAAACAAATCAATAAGTTACTAGAGGTCATGTGCATTGACTTTTTGTCAATGGAAGGAGAAAGGAAGAATGTGAGCCCCCCCTGGTGGTAATAGACTCTTTCACTTGGAATGTAGACGCCAGTCCAAAGACAAGATACCACAAAGGTTGAAGGCGTAAGACATGAAAACTACCTGGATATGAGGAATTAATTTCCTGTGACAGAAAACTCAAGGAAGAGTCTGAGATTACAAACCAGAGTGACTTGGCTCAGAAGAACTTGGGAAATTAGAAGCGTCCCCTGCTCAAAAAGCCTCAGTTTCTTGAACAAGCCTCTGAAATAAAATTTGAACTCTTCTGTTTGGCCTTTAAAGCCCTTACCCAACAGACACTTGCCTCCCATTCCAGATACATTGTACATTATTTCCCCCCATGCTGTATCCGACCAAAGAGTTCTTTTTTATCTTCCCACTTATGACATTTGAATTCCCATCTATTTTCCTTCCACAGGCTCTCCCTTATCTCTACCACTCAGAATCCCTTGCTCACTTCAAAGTTCAGCTCAAAGGATTCCTCCTTCTTTAAGAAACCTTTTCCAACAAGCTTATTTCTTCTCCAAAGTATATTTGGTATAAATGGGAATGGATGTATGTAAGGGATGTTATTAAAGTAGAATAAATTACAATGTGCCAACTAGTAGAATGGGAGGTAAGAGAGGGCAGAGGGAGTCCAGGATAACTTTCAAGGTTGAGAACCCATTCTACCTGAAAGTAATAGAAATGGGAAGAAAATTATAAAGTTGGAACCATGACATTCCACATTGTTAATTATGTAACTATATATGACATTTTTATCATACTGCTCCTTAGAAAATATGCAAATATCTTTCCCCACTGCTTTTTTAATTGAAAGATAATTGCTTTCTCCTTTTTTCTCAAGGCATTCTAAATTTCATATCAATAAAACAATAAATTCTGTTTGTTTCTGTTGCAGATAAGAGAAAATTAAACTTCCAAAGATTCTAACTAGAATTCGTTGCCTTTGCAGGAATAGATGTTCTGCAAGAATAGTGAACCTTGGTTCTTGTCTATGATTGACACAAATCATATATGTCTTTTAAAGTACATTACATTAATCCCTCTATTTAAAAAAAGAGGATATGCAATAGCTTCTTTGTCAGAAACTTGATTATCAGAGGGAGTACAATTTTAAACAGCATAGAGATGTGCTCCAAAACATCGGCTTGGAGGATTAATAAGTGAGTTAAATGATAGGAAAATACCATAACAGATTATAATTGGGGGCAGAGGAAAAGGGAAGACTGGTTTAAAGTAAGACTAAGAACAGAGAGTTGGTTTGTCCCTAGATAGGCTTGGGAGTAGAGAAGGCAAAAATATTTGGAGAGAAGAGGTCTTGAAGTAGACCTGAGCAAGGGTGGACCTGACTCCAAATCTGGAAAGAACCAGGTGATAAAAACATTCTATCCCTTATTCCCTTCTCTCAGTTCCCAGTTTAATTATCAGGAACCATGCTACCCAGCTACCTGACCCAATTCATTAACAAGGGACAGAGTCCAAAAGTGCCAAGTTCATCTTGGACAATATATACTCCACCAAACATCAGAGAGGGGTTGGGAAAATGCCCAACTCTATCTGTTCCTAAGAGATGGGGTTAACTCTATCCCCAGCTCTGCTCCTTTCTGAGTGACATCAGACCTCTTATTAGTCTGGTAAATATGGCTTTATCCAATCAGGCTCTTGGTTCACCTTCTAACCTGTGGGGACACTGTGCTCTTCCCTTCCCTGCTGCATTTCAATACATGTTAAATCATAAGCAGGACACAGTGGAGTTAATTAAACCTGCACTCTTACTTATTTACTATTATTTATTCATACTTACTGAAATGTAGCAGCCCTGCCAAAAGGCAGCTTGGGGTTATTTCTTGGAGAATGGTTTTGTGACCTGAGTACCGAATACACAGAGGAAGACAGGACTCTTGATTGACTGAGAGATGGCTGAACATGTGATAAGAATGCTAGGTATATGGACTTGGGAGAAAGAGAGAGAAATTAAGCTCAAGAAAGCTATATAGGAGAGAGAAGGATTCATGGGAGCCCTTGGAGCTTCAGACCCATAAGGAATGCTGCCCCTACCTACCAACATACTCCTTGGTTTCCAGCATTGTCCAAGTGACTTGAGACCACAAAGAGTTGACTTTTCTAGTGGGATCATTCTTTTGGTTGTTGTTGACTTCAGATGTCATTTTGTTCCTAAACCAAATAGCTTATTTACTTTTCTCATCTATATTGTCACTTACTCTAATCTACATAATGTCTGATTTCTGTTTTACTCTCTGTCTTGATAAACTCATATTTGCTATTTATGATTGTCTTTTATGACAATAGGAGTTCTGAGCTGCACTGGGCTACGTTGATTGGACCCATTAATTTCTGAATTAATACAATGAGACCCAGAGAGCAGGCGATCAGTAGGTCGTCCAGGTGAGGTCCAACTTTCCCAGGTTAGAAATAAAACAGGTCCAAAGCGCTTGTGTATATGAATAATAGTATCAACCTGTGCAAAGCCCCTTTACTTCTGTCCAGGCCTAGAACAAGAAATAGAGAACTTAAAGGAGTCATAAAAAAAAAAAATAAGATCACTGCTTTGTAATATACTTGGAGATTTGGTATCACTAGGTCTCCTTCATTCATATTTTTTTCATCACTTTCCTTGACTTTTTTCTTTTTGTTTCTGTAGGTGAATTTCATTATTATTTGTTCAGGTTCTATAACAGTGGTTCTCAACCTTCCTAATGCCGGGACCCTTTGATACTCGTATGTGGGCATATCTGCA
>JAQQSW010000245.1:0-60617 GCA_028646575.1 Pseudocheirus occidentalis
TCTGTAATTGTGTACAGATTTCTCCTGGTTCTGCTCTTCTCACTCAGCATCAGTTTGTATAAGCCTCTCCAGGATAATTTCTTATTTCTTATAGCACAATAGTATTCCATTACATTCATATACCACAACTTATTTAGCCATTCCCCAATTGATGAATATTCCCTTAATTTCCATCAAATTTCCACCAAAATTTCTTTGCCACCACAAAAAGAGCTGCTATAAATATTTTTGTACATCTGGGTCTTCCTCCCACTTCTGTGAGAGAACAAGGACTTTCTATTCAAATACAGATATCAAATCTAGAGCTGGAAGGAATCTCACAGATCATTTTGTCCAATATTCTAACTTTAGTTGAGGAATCTAAGGTCTATGAAGGTTATCACTCCTTACCTACAGAAGGGAGACTTCAACTGGTGTGAGTAAAGGAGAGAGAGCAGGACAGATAATAGGTCCAAGTGTTAGGAAAACCTCGTGGAAATTTTTTTTCCCATTTACTTTACATGTTAATGCAGTAGTATGCAATCATAGTTTTCAAGAATTAGAAGGGACCTTGGAATTTATGTAATTCAACTGCCTTATTTTGCCAGTAATGAAATGAATTCCTGGACAGATTGAAAGTATTGTCCAAAATCAATTCAGGGACATACTGGAACCACCATCCTGTGAGCCCATTTTCAAATTTTTGGTCTGAGCATTTAGACATTGGGAAATCACCTGCATGATTTACTTTTTTTTATTATCCAGACTTAAAGTATGGAGAAAATATCAATGTATATTAAACATAAATATGTGTCATCAGTACATTTTTGGTTGTTGTTGGAGAATCTAGTACTTACATATTTATCAACAGATTCTTGATTTAAACCCATCCATTTTTTTTTTACTACAAATACAATGCTCTTTCCATTTTATTAGGCTGGTTTGTTACCTAGGAAGTTAGAGTTTATTCCTGATACCATAACTTAAATACAATTGTTCCTTAATAATTTTTATCACTGTGTTTATACATGCACACAGACACATGTGTGTACACAAGCAATTTTCCTTCAGTTACAAAAATTTCTTATAATTTGCTCTTGAATAAATCCCAGAACAAAAAAAAACAATAACAAGATTTTAAAACTGAAATTTCATATTGTCTGGTTTTTACCTGTCATTCCCTCCCTTCTCAAGAGGTACAGGAAGGAGTATACCTGTTCAACAACTAGCTTTCCATGAAAAAAATATAGCTAAAACATATATTTAGAGGCAGTAGAGGTTAAGTAACTTGCCCACGGTTATACAGCTAGTAAAGGTCTGATGTTGGATGTGAACTTGGGTCCTCCTGACCCCAGAGACAGTGTTCTATTCACTGCACCACTAGCTATGCCTAGAATACATTTGTAACTTAATATGCATTATTAACATTTTCTCCATGACTTTCTTAAATCTAGGCAATCAACAAAGCAATATATCCAGCCCTGATTTTGTTTTCTAGTTTCTGTGTTATTAAGCACACTAAAAATATAACAGTCTAACAGTCTACTATTGATAACTGCTGGGAGTTGGCTCAAGCACACTTCTGCTTATAATCCAAGGAGATGGAAGAGGGAAAGGACCAAAAATATTCACAGCCATTCTTTTTGTGATGGCAAAGAACTGAAAACTACAGGGGTACCCACCAGCTGGGGAATGACTGAACAAATTACATTATGTTAATGGAATTGAATATCATTGTGCTGTAATAAATGACAAATGGGATGGACTCATAGAAAACTGGAAAGATTTATATGAATTGATACAGAATGATGTGATCAGAAACAAGGGACCGATTTACATGATCACATAAATATTTTTTAATGCTCTGGTTATTTCCTTTATGCAACATTTTAAAAAAATAATATTTTCCCCAATTAGCTTTTTAGCATTCATTTTTATAAGATTTTTAGTTTCAAATTTTTTACCAACTCTCCTTTCCTCCACTTCCCACATCCTCTCCCCTCTTCTGAAAATTATAGGCAATTTGATATAGTCAAACTGATATAGTCAAATTTGATATAGTAAAATGTTGCATATGACATAAACATTTTTAAGACAATTTTGAAAGACTTGGGAACTCTGATCAATTAAATAAACAATCATGATTCCAGAGGAATAGCAATGAACTATGTAATCTACCATACAGATATCTATTACCTCTGAACAAAGAGACCTTCTACTAGCCATGGCCTCAGAGGACTACAAGCAAGGTAATATATGGTGAGTTGTATTCAATTTGTTTTTCATTTTAACTTGCCTATACTACCTATATACCCTATAAGGGTAGATATAGAGACTTCCGTATTCATATGTCAAAAAGTTGGCAGCAAGTGAGAGGACCTCAACCAATGCAGGCTGGCAGTTTTTCTGCAATTTGTAGTCAAAGTTGCCTAGTACACTAAAAGGTTAAATGATTTTCCCAGAGTCCATAACCAGTGTATATTTGAGGCAGGATTTGAATTCAGGTCTTCCTAACTTTAAGGACAGTTCTCTGTGAATTAGGCCATAACTAACTCCTCTGTAACATAGAAACAAATTTAGGATTAGATTTAGAAATGAATTTAGGGTTAGAAACAAATAAATCTAAACACTTCAGATACTTTAGCTATGCTTTCAAGCTCTACCAAGTGAAACAAAGCCTCAAGAGTTTTAAGTCTTTGATTATTAAGATTTTTCCACCATAACTACTTTCAGGGTTATTTTTCTATTAGCACTAAATGATTTCTTTTCTGAGTTTCCCTTTAACAGAAATCTTGGAGCAGCTGTTACTTCCTTGGGCACATTTATCCAATCCACAATCACATTTATCCAAATGAATTGTGACTGAATATGAATCTAACATGGATTCTCTGAAAATGTAATTGCAATTTAGTATTAATTTTTTTAATGGCAGAAAGGGGGGTGGAGTCAAGATGGTGGCGTAGAAGCAGGAGGACTCCACAGCTCCCACCATAACCACCTCAAATACCTATAAAATGTGGCTCTAAACAAATTTTAGAGCTCCAGCACCCACAAAATTACAGAAAAACACATCTCCTGCCGGGGGAAGGCCACCAGGTGGGATAGGAAGGGTTCATCACAGTTCTGGGAACCAGGCCCAGCCAGCCTGAAACTGTGGCTTATACCCAGGGCTGTCAGGACAAACCACAGCTGGAGCACCCAGGGGAGTGGATCACATGCAGCTGTGGCAGTTTCCAGAATTATCAACCCATAAGAAACAAGGACAAAGTGAAAGGTCAGAGGAACTCAGATAAATTTTTGGGAGAAAAGCAGGTTTGACCATTCACCCACAGGATAAGAAAGCAGCAGAAGTGGTGGCCTGCAGATTGCAGGGGGCCAAGCAATCATTCAGAGGATAAATGCTCTTGCCTCAACTGGCCTGGATCTGGATTGTGGTCTTGGGTGGTGGTCCTGAGGTGCATTTTCAGTGAGTGAGCCAAAGCAGGTAGGGGCTACAGAGACTGTGGCCTCCTAATAGTTCCAGCAGCTGTGAAAACCCCAGTGATTTGGGACAAAGCTCTCCCCTCTAAAAGCAGAGGTCTACTGTGGCTCAAAAATCGAATTAATTGACTGGCAACATGAGCAGGCAAAGGAAGCAAACTAAGCTCTGCAATCCAACTTTAGATTCCTTTTTTGGGAACAAAAAGGATCAAAGCATGGAACAGAAGAAAGACAACAAAGTCAGAACTTCCAAACCAAAAGCTTCCAAGAGAAATATAAGCTGGTTACAGGCCATAGAGGAGCTTAAGAAGGATTTTAAAAACCAAATAAGAGAAGTAGAGGAAAAATTGGGAAGAGAAATTGGAACAACGCAAGAAAATCACGAAAAGAGAGTCAACAATCTGGCTGAAGAAAATAACACCTTAAAAAATAGATTGACTAAAATGGCAAAAAAGTGCCAAAAAGCCAATGAGGAGAAGAATGCCTTAAAAAGTCAAATTTGCAAGGTGGAAAAAGCTCACTGGGGAGAATAATTCCTTCAGAGTTAGAGTGGAGAAAATGGAAGCAAATGACTTTATGAGGAATCAAGATACTATTAAACAGATCCAAACAAATGAAAAAATAGAAGGAAATATGAAATATCTCCTTGAAAAACTCACTGACCTGGAAAATAGAAACAGGAGAGACAATTTAAAAATTATTGGACTACCTGAAAGCCATGATCAAAAAAAGAACCTAGACATCATCCTTCAAGAAATTCTCAAGGAAAATTGCCCTGATATTTTAGAACTAGAGGGCAAAATAAAACTTGAAAGAATTCACTGATCACCTCTTGAAAAAGATCCCAAAAAGAAAATTCCTAGGAATGTTATTGCCAGGTCCCAAAGTTCCCAGATCAAGGAGAAAATATTACAAGCTGCCAAAAAGAAACAATTTGAATATGCAGAAGAGGCAAGGGATAACTGTTACAATGAAGGGGAAGAACAGGAAGGCAAAAGGGAATGGGTCAACCTTACTCTCACTGAATTTGGCTTAGGGAAGTAATGACATACACTCTAAATTGGGTATCTTGCCCTACAGGAGAGTAGGGGGCATGGGGATGAGAAGGGGGATGATGGAGGGGAGAGGGGGAGGGTTGTTAGAAGCACACACTTCTGTAAAGGGATAGGGACAAAGTAGAGAATAGAAAAGGGGGAGGGCAGGATAGGAAAGAGGGAAATATAGTCAGTCTTTCACAATATGTGCATTTGCAGAGATGTTCTGTGAAACTACTCATGTACAGCCTGTATTGAACTGCTTTTCTTTCCAGGGGGGTAAGTGATGAAGGAGGAAGGGAAAGAATCTAAAATTTAAAGTTCTGTAATCAAAGGTTAAACATATATATGTATTATTAGCATCATCATTATTATTTACATGCAACTGGGAATTAAGATGTACAGGCACTGGGGTAAGGAGATCCATCTCTCCCTACAGGAAAGTCAGTGGGGTGATGGGGGAGGATATAAGAGAGAGCAGATTACAGAAGGGGGTACACAGTGGGATTGCTGTTTTTGACCGGAGAGTATGGGAAAGATGGGGAGAAAGTTTGTAACTCAAAATCTAGTAGAAATGAATGATGTAAACTAATACTAAACAAAAGTTAATTTAAAAAATAAATAAATAACAATCAGAGAAATAAAATAAAATAAAATGGCAGCAAGGTATAGATTTATTTTGTTCATTCCAAATAAAAGTCTTTATCTTAAGTGGGGGTGGTGATTGGGGTGGGTAGGGGAGTTCAGAAAAGACAGTATGTCTATTTTTCTTCCACTGATGTTTTTAGTCTAAGGGCACCACACTGGAAGCAGGCAACATGACCTACATCAGTAGCATCAGTAGTGTCAAACTCAAATGGAAACATTTGCCATTAAGCTATACATAAAGATTCCTGTGAATCAGAAAACCACATGATGATATTATCTATTATATTTTTTGTGGCAGTTAGTTTGCGCAGTAGACAGAATAGAATGCTGGGGGCCTGGAGTCAGGAAGACCTGAATTCAAACTCCATCTTAGATACTTGCTAGTTGTGTGACCCTAAGCAAGCCATTTAACCCTGTTTGCCTCATTTTCCTCATCTGTAAAATGAATTAGCCGGAGAAGGAAATGGCAAAGTACTCCAGCATCTCTGATAGGAAAACCCCCAAAGGGGTCATGAAGAATCAGACATAACAATTAAACAGCAACAGTATTTTCATTTATTTTGTTGAAAATTTCCCAGTTACATTTTAATCTGACTTGGGCTGCAACTGGAACTGTTGTGGGCCATGTGTTTGATACCTTTGGTCTACACCTTCTGCAAAATATGGCATCCATATTAATAAAGTTACCTTTCATTAGACTATATGTGTGTGTGTGTATACATGTCTTATTATATTGGATAACATAAACAATACACAATAATACAACTTCTTTTTTTTCCCAATGGCATTGTTTTATTGATTTGAATAGTATTTCTTATTTCCTAGAACTAGAAATTTCCTAGAATTTCTTAGAAGCCAAGAGGATTGCTGTGGCTAAAAATGCCCACGAGAGTCATAACTAGTAAAGTTGGTACCTGGAGCAAGTAGTAGGAAATGGACTCCCAAATCACTTTAGTAATTCATGGTGTGAAAATTGTACAAGAAGTAATTTAGCAAATTCAGTTAAGTAGAATGGGGAACTAATTATTATAGTGGTGTGCCGATATGTTTTAATAATATTTACATATTATTTAGCTTGTTGTTTTAAATACTTATTAACTAGGTGCTAAGATATTTTTTTGTTGTTTTTATTTTCCTATGGCTGAAGCAATACTAGGGCCAGCAGAGACTTCTGAATATCCATACCCTAGAAGAAAACCTACTTGTCCCACACTACTTAAAACTGATGCCCTGCTGCTCAAGGGGCATCACAATCTTTTTTTTTTTCAATTATGAGTAACCCAATAAACCCAAAGATCCAAGTCTTTGGGACAAAAACTTATTACTTGACCAAAAACATCTGGGAAAACTAGAAAACAGTATAGCAGAAACTAAGTATAGACCAACATCTTACATTGTATACAAAGATATTGTCAAAATGGGTACATAGTTTGCACATAACATGACATAAGCTAATTCGTAGAGCATGGAATAGTTTACCTTTCACATCTATGGATGAGGGAAGATTTAGGGCCAAACAAGATATAGAACACATTACAAAAAATAAAACAGATAATTTTGATTAAATAAAATTTAAAACATTTTGCACAAACAAAAACAATACAACCAAAATTAGAAGACAAGCAAAAAGGGGGGAAGGTGGGATTTTTGCAACAAGTATCTTAAATAAAGGCATCATTTCTCAAATATATAAACAAGTGAATCAAATATATAAGAATACAAGCCATGACCAAATGATAACTAGTCAAAGGATATGAACAGGCAGTTTTTAGATGAAGAAATTAAAGCTATCAATGCTCATGTAAAAAAAAATGTTCTAAATCACTATTGATTGAGAAATGCAAATTAAAACAACTCTGAGGTAACACCTCATACCTATCATATTGGATGATATGACAAAAAAGAAAATGATAATTGTTAAACTGGAAGTGGGACAACTGGGACCCTAACGCATTTTGGGGGAAGCTGTGAACTGATCCAGCCGCTCTGGAGAGCAATTTGGAATTTAGGCTATAAAACTGTGCACACCCTTTTATCCAGTGATGCAACCGCTATGTCTGTATCCCAAAGAGATTTTTTTAAATGGCTGGGGGAAAGGTGGGGGAAGGACGTATTTGTACAAAAATATTTATAGCAGCTCTTTTTGTGGTGGCTAAGAATTAGAATTCAAGGGCATACCCACCATCGAGGCAAGGCTGAAAAAGTTGTGATATATGATTGTGATGGAATACTACTATGCCATAAGAAATGATAAGCAGGATGATTTCAGAAAAACTTTTTATTATGTGAACTGATGCAAAGTAAAATGAGCAGAACCAAGAGACTGTTGTACACAGTAGCAGCAATGTTGCACAATGAAGAACTGTGAATGACTTAGTTATTCTCAGTAATACAATAATCCAAGACAATCTCAAAGGATTCATGAGGAAACATGTTATCTGCTTCAGAGAAAGAAGTGATATTGTCTGAATATATATATTGAAGCATACTATTTTTCTCTCTCTTTCTTTCTTTCCTTCTTTCTGAGTCTTCTTGTACAAAATGACCAATATGGAAGTATTTTTACATGATTGCACATATATAACTTAAAGGAAAGGGAGAGAAGGAGGGCCAAAATGTGAAACTCAAAACTTTTTTAAATGTAAAATTATTTTAACATGCAGTAGTGTAAATATTTTAAAATAAATTATAAATAGTCCAAAGGGCAACAGATTTTTTTATTAATTAATTTGTTTATCTTCAGTTTACAAGATTCAGTTCCACAATCCCTTAGGTTTCACATTTTCTTCCCTTCCTTCTCCTTCCCCCTCCCCCATGGCAGCATGTAATCAAATATAAGCTCTGCAAATACCTTCACATTAAACATTAGTCAGGTTGTAAAGAAGGAGTATGACCAACAGAATGAACAATGGGAAAGAGGAAACAAAACAAAACAAGAAAAAGAAAGAGAGCAAGTAGTTTGCTTCAACCTGCATTCAAACTCTGTAATTCTTTCTCTGTATAAATCTCTCCAGGCTATTATGAAGTCCATTTGCTCCTCATTTCTTACAGCACAATAGTATTCCATTACATTCATATACCACAACTTGTTCAGCCATACCCCAATTGATGGGCACCCCCTTGACTTCCAGTTCTTTACTACCACAAAAAGAGCTGCTATAAATATTTTTGTCCATACGGGACCTCTTCCCATTTCTATGATCTCTTTGGAATACAATCCTAGATGTGGTATTGCTGGGTCAAATTTATCTATAGCCCTTTGGGCATAGTTGCAGATTGCTCTCTAGAATGGTTGAATCAGTTCACAAGACTTCCAACAATGCATAAGTGTTCCAATTTTTCCATATCCTCTCCAGCATTTATCATTTTCCTGTTTTGTCATCTTAGCCAATCTGACTGGTAAGATGTGTTACCTCAGAGTTTTTTGATTTGCATTTCTCTAATCAATAGTGATTTAGAGCATTTTTTTCATATGCTTATAGACACCTTTAATTTCTTCCTCTGAAAACTGCCCAACAAAAAGATTCTTGATAAGTGTAAGGATACATTAACATATTTATATCAATGCCTTCCCTATAAAAAGTGATAGCAAATATTTAGCCAATATATGACCAGAAAGGAGGCTGGTTATATTGGAAAATTAAAGGCAAATTCAGATCCTGAATTTGAAGTAGCTCAAGTTGTCCTGCTGCCACACCTACCACCTGCCCTGCCTGTCGTGTCCTGCTCCAGCCTCTACCACTCTGTCTGTCAATGCCATGGTCCAAGCTGAAATTGGACTGATTGTACTACACTCCTTCAAGATTTTCTTACACCTAGATTTAAGCTGCTGCAAGAAGAGGTCACATTTTGAATGCACACTCTGTTATAGCAGGTGTGCTCCAATATGAAATATTGGCTGCATCATCTACAGTGTCTTCCCAAGAAAGATAAGCTGTACCTTTGACCAGAACATCCAAATCCAGAACCTACTCCTGGATGATGTCTTTCAGACTGCAATAGAGACTTAAGGACTCTGACCAACTCAAAGCAATGACCACCATGATTCCAGAAGACCAATGATGAAACACCTACTGACAGAGAGGGTGCTAAACTAAACATGCAGAGTGAGACAACATGGACACAGCCAACACAGGAATTGGTTTTGCCTGACTATTTTATTTGTTACCAAGGATTTTTTTTCTTTCCTTCTTTCATTTTTTTCCAGTGTGGAAGGGGGTGGTGGGAGTAAAGAAAATAAATACCTTCTAATTAAATAAATTTAAAACTAAGGATCACACCTACCAGAATTTCTGCAGCTGGTATTGGTCTGTAGACAAACATTTCTACATCATGCTTTTTCCTGCTCTTTCCTTCTCTAATTGGCACATCTGATATAAAATAATGCCTTCCAAAAGGATCCAAGGTCAGAGGAACTACTCAAGGTCTCACATTCATAAATTCTTAGCCAAACTGAAACAATTTATCTACTGATTGGACAGTCAAGATAGAAGCTTGTCCTCTTCATCCTACAACCCCCTTACCAGATTGTTTCAGTCTGACTTTCAGAAATCCATAGATCTAGAATATTCCATTTATCCCCTTCCTAGCTTTACAATGAATTTTGCTCTGCCTCCTGCCCAAGGCTTTGAAAATAAAATGATGTAAGAGTCCCCTCTGTAGAAGTCAAAGAGTTGATTCATAAAGTAGCTCTGAAAAGAGTGCTACCTGTCCTTACTTCTTGAGATTAGCTAGGAACTGGTCACATGCATGACAAACATAAAAAAGCAAAACAAAACAAAAAACTGACTCATCCTCAAAGCAGGCATTTTCCCAATGGCCTCCGTGGATCAATCAAGATAATGAGATATTGGACAAGAGAGCTGCTGAACATTACCAAGTAGGGAATGGTTTTTACATTGGACCAACCAGAACCCTTATGTCTACAACAAGTGATTCCTTTATTTTTCTCTTTAATAAAAAAACTACATTGACATTGTTTATGGAGAGAAGATGAAATTAAAATAGCAAGAGGAACATTTCTATTACATTGAGTAGATCTTTCATGGAAAATGTACAATATGAAAAAGAGAATTAGAATCAGAATGAAAGGGTTATGGTCTGTATCAGTGAATAAGAATACCAATAACAAAGAAATAAGAGCCTCCAAAGCACTAAAGCTAAGAAAGAGGAAAGTTGTCATATGTAGTGGATAAGTAAAAGAAATCTTTTATTTTTATTTATTATTTTTAAGAACAAGTCTCTCTATCTTGCTTATGCTGGAAATGTAATGCCTTTGACTTGCTTCATTCTCCACAGGCATCTATTTGACATTCTTTAAGCAAAGTTTTCATTCTCTTGTCCCCACAAAGTCCCAGCCCTGTCTCCCAGGGGTTTGCCATATTGACATCAGGCTTATTGTGGCTACCCAACTGATTTAGGCCATTGCAGCTCAGAACGTCCAAGCTCAAACAATTCTCTAACTCAGTCTCACCAGCAGCAGAGATTATAAGCATGTACTATCATCTCCAGATGAATCTACTTTTAAAGTAAATTCTTTGTTCATTTACTTGAATTCCATTGGTTATGCAAGTGAGATGAATTTTAAGATTTGCAAAAGGCAAGAACACAGTTATTTTCATTTAGTTATATAAAATGTTAAATAGTTGAAAGCTTCATCAAGCAAGGAAGGAAACTGTGGCAGACTTCTGTATTTCTTCCTTAAGGCTAATGACTCCCATTCCTCTCTGGGTGGATGCCTGCTCTGGTGCAGATGTTGGACCTATATCCTGAAGGAATGAAGAAACCCCATGGCTCTGGGCAGGAGATGAAGGATCATTAATGGTGGCTACCTGGTAGTGTTGAGCAAAATAATCTGAGCCTGTGGCTGGCAATTTATTACATCCTTTGCTGGTCCAAAAAACAGATAAGCAGTGGCAGAGACTAATTCCCAAACAGAAAGCTTAATATATTATTTAGGTTTCCAATTAAACATCTGCATGTTAAGTGTGACAAAGCTGATTGTCCTTATGTGCTTTTGCAATCTTTACAGCACAGAATGTATTATTTATTTTAGCTCTCCTCTCTAGCACTCTGCTCTGGCATAATCACATTGTACAGCATTATTACATTACTAGTACCATCTTCCGGATATTGATTGCTCATCAAAGGCCTTGTATTTTTATTATACCTGTCCAAGTTTGTAGTAAAAGGAAGAAAGAAAGGATTTAGGGTTCATTTCAAGTATAGAAATAATTAAATGCCTTAGTCTATCACAGGACTTGCAATAACAAAAACAGTTGTTTGGTTATTTTCACTTCTCTGAAAAGAAAAAGCAGTGCCATATTCCTTTCCCTGTTCTTTTTCAGCACTGAGTCCTGGATGTCACTCCTCTTCAGTGTCTTTGAAGTATCTCTGGCATATGGCATAGCATCTGACACAGTGCTTCAAAATGTTTGTTGATACTGAGAATCATGGATTCATGTGAACCGACACAGAGTGAAGAAAACAATATATGAAAGCACTTCAACTATGAAAATGGAAGGAAAAACCACAACATAATCAGAAGTGAATATTGAGAGAACTTCCAGGTCACATGAGCAACAAGGTGGCAGACAAAATATTTTCTCTGATCCTCATGACCTCTCAAACCTCTCTAAAACAGAAATTATGCATCAAAAATAAAGCAACTTCACAGCTGTTTCCATGGTGTAAGACACTAAAATAAAAAAAGGTTTAAGGAAAAACTCTAAAAGCCATGAACTGATGTTTACTCAGCCTAAGCTCACCCAGTATCCTGCCTCCTCCTCCATTCTGCCAAGAGGTAGGATGTACTAATAGTCCCCCATACATGATACAGGCTTTTGAAAAATCCACCACCACACTGTGAACCTTCTCCCTCTTTCCAGTGCCATTAAGCCCCCAGCTTCAGGCTGCGGAACTTTGCCCTGGCCATGACAGTCAGAGAGTGAGGCCATAAGCTCTTCAAGAGCAAAAGTCTACCACATATCACAACCCTCTAGCCACAGCACTACAAAGTGCCATGGTAGACAATCCTATAAAATCAGCAGAGTCAGTACTCAGGAACTCAACCCCAAAGCACCAGTACTACAAAGCTCTGAACTGTTATTGCAGGGCAATAGAACTAAGGAACACAGGGAGCAAGACAGGGCACAAAAATAGCACACTGTGTATATATGGATGCAGTGTGCAGCACTCCAGTAAGCCTGAGGGAAAGAGCAAAACAACTAGCTGGGGTAATTTCTGACTACCCAAAAGTTACTTGGGGCAGAGAGGTAGGCTGTGAACTCTAAATTGTGCCAGTGTAATTTCCCTCCAAGGAAATTACAGCAGTGAAGGAGTCAGGGAGTGTTGGAGAAACTGGGGATGGAGGTGGGGGAAATAACTGAAATTAACAAAGTTTTAAGGAAGAAGAAAGCTCAAATACCTTGAACACAAGTAGGTAAATGTAGCGCAAATGCAATACTAACAGTGCCAATGGTCACTATAAACCCAGAGAGGGAGTCAGAATTTCTGTTTGTTGAGCCTTCTCTTCCCAGGAACAGAGACTGTGAAGGATTTGAAATGGACTGGACACTGTGAGCTCAGTGTGGAGTAGGAACTGCACAGAGAGCTGAACAAGGAGCTGGGAGCTGTCTGCCTTTGAACCCAGGTGACAGTTTAGTGAATCCAGGTAGGATCTGAGACCATGGAAGGGGATCCAGCAAATCTGAGAAACCATTCCAAGTCAAGCTGAAAGAAGACTTTACTTAGATACTGTGTACTGACTGAGAAATTGTAAATTTACTAGTGACCTAGGGGTGGAGGGTCTGTATATTTTCTGATGATTGAATACTTAATGATAAAGGATGATTGAATGATTGAGTTCATTAAATGATTGACTAGATGATTGTACTTAGTGATTGATGACTGAATAAGTGACTGATTGAGTTATCTTAGTGTGCCCCATGAGTGGAGGACTTTGACTATTATACTTTGTGTTCCTTGAGGAGGCAAATTTCTTTAAGGATGATTGAATTATTGAATTACTAAATGATTGTTCTTTGTTGAAAACTTGTGACCACTGTGGTGGAAACTGTGGCCATTTTCTGTGATAAGTTGTTGTGAATGCTGTATTTTGATTATCTGTGATAAATCATAATGTTGTGAATGCTGTACCTTGATTTTCTGTGAATGTTTTGCTCTGACTTATTATGGAATAAATAGAGTGTTCACTATATTGCATAATCAGAACCTTAAAAGCTGTTCAGAGTAGCAATTCTTTTGGAAAGCTGCTCATGGATGGCATTAAAGAAATACAACCTTCAGATCTAGTAAACAAATTTAGTTATCTATGAATAAATACAGCAAAACAAGAAAAAATGATACAACCTGTGGAATGTGAGAATATGGAACCACAGCAAGCTATTCTTGTTCAAAAGAGAAAATAAAATTGTGAAAGCAGGAATTGGTGGCTTACACAGCAAAAATAATGGTCACAATGAAATAGGAATTAAGGAGTAAGTCTAATGGAAATAATAGTGAAGAGGTGGACAAGAAGTGTTATGGACAGAACCTGGCAACATCCTGACTACAGATGAATCACTGTTTTCCTCAGGGACTCCATTCCAACTTGGGAGAGTACATGAAATGGGAAAAGAGGGGAGCAGGGAGAGAAAGAGGAAAGTGTGATCTGCTAGGGCCAGATCAAGGGCTAGCAATGACAGGAAGGTGATCTCAAAAAGACAAGAGCTTACAGAGAAGTAGGTGAGGTAGAGCGGGGAAGGAATGAAAAGGGGGAGAAAAAAAAAGGCCTTCCTTTGGAGGTGAGTCAAGATTTCACTGATAAATCCTTCTATAGGTGAAAAGAGATGGTCTGTGAAAGGAGACTGGGACTGCATACTGGGAGGGAAGCTATGTATAGACTAATATAAGTTTGTCAAGACAACTCATTAGTCACACCAAGCACTCTTTTTCAACAACTCAAAAGGCTATTCTATGTATGTACATGACCAGATAGTCAATATTGAAATCAAATTAATTATATACTTTGGAACCAAAGGTGGAAAAGCTTTATATGTTTAGTTAAAACAAGACCTGGGGATGACTTTGGTTCAGATCATGAACTTCTTATTGCAAAATTATACTTAAGTCAAAGAATGTGGGGAAAACCATCAGACCATATAGGTATGACCTAAACAAAATCCTTTATAAAGATGAATATGGAGATGATTAATAGATATAAGGGATTTGATCTGGTAGATAGAGTATCCAGAAGTTCTCAATATTGTACAAGAAACAGTAACCAAAAAACATTCCCCTAAATAGAAGAGCAAGAAAGCAAAATGACTGTTTTATATAATATTTATATAAGGCTTTATCTATAGCTGAAGAAAGAAGGAACAGAAAAGATAAAGAAGAAAGGGAAAGCTATACCCAAGTGAATGCAGAATTATGGAGAATAACAAGGAGAGATAAAGTTTTCTTAAACGAGCAAAGGAAAGAAATAGAAAAGAATGCAAAAGACAAGAGAACTCTTCAAGAAAAGTAGATATCAAGAGAAACTTTCATCCAAAAACTGAGCATGATAGTGACTTCAAAGAACTAGAAGAGATTAATAAAAGAAGTTGCAAGAATATGCAGAAGAATTATAAGGGAAAGATCATGCAAGTCTTTTGATTTTCTTTTGAAATCTTCCTATTCATCATTTCTTATAATACAATAATATTCCATCACATTCATTAATCACAGCTTTTTCAGCCTTTCCCCAATGATGGACATGC
This sequence comes from Pseudocheirus occidentalis, assembly GCA_028646575.1. Lineage (NCBI taxonomy): Eukaryota > Metazoa > Chordata > Mammalia > Diprotodontia > Pseudocheiridae > Pseudocheirus > Pseudocheirus occidentalis. Next base: position 14,903 of record JAQQSW010000245.1, read on the forward strand.
CCTTGATTTCTAATTCTTAGCCACCACAAAAAGAGCTGCTATAAATATTTTTGTACAAATAGGTCCTCCCCCTACCATTCCCCTAGTCTTTTTTTTTATCTCTTTGGGATACAGACCTAGCAGTGGCATTGTTGGATAAAAGGGTTCACACAGTTTTATAGCCTAAATTCCAAATTGTTTTCCAGAATGGTTGGATCAACTCACAACTTCCCCCAAAATGCATTAGGGTCCCAGTTATTCCACTTGCCCCCAACATTTATCATTTTCTTTTTTTTTTTTGCTATATTAGCCAATCTGATAGGTGTGAGGTGGTATCTCAGTGTTATTTTAAAATGCATTTCTCTAATCAAGAGTGATTTAGGGTATTTTTATATGACTATAGACAGCTTTGATTTCTTCATCTGAAAATTACTTGTTCATATCTTTTGCCATTTATCAATTGAGGAATGACTTGTATTCTTATAAATTTGACTGAGTTTGCTACATATTTGACAAATGAGACCTTTATCAGAAACAGTGGCTATAAAAATCATTTCTCATCTGACTACTTTATTTATTTTTTGAATTTAATTTATTTATTTTCTTGTTTATATCATTCATTTCTATGAGGTTTGTCCATTTTATTTCTAATCTTGATAGCATTGGTTTTGTTTGTGTAAAAACTTTTTAATTTAATGTAATCAAAATTATACATTTTGTATTTCATAATATTCTCTATCTCATTTTTAGTTATAAATTCTTCTTTTCTTCATAGCTCTGATAGGTAAACTATTTTTTGCTCTCCTAATTGGCTTATGGTATCATCTTTTATGTCTAAATCATGTGCCCATTTTTACTTTATCTTGCTATTTGGCTTAAGATGTATATCTATAATTGATAATTGGTCAAAGTATATGAACAAGCAGTTTTCAAAGGAAGAAACTAAAGCAGTCCATAGTCATATGACAAAAATGCTCTAAATCACTCTTGATTAGAGATGCTCAAATCAAAACAACTCCGAGGTACCACACCTCACCAGCCATATTGGGTAACATGACAAAACAGAAAATGATAAATTCTGGAGATGAGGGAAAATTGGAACACTAATGCATTGTTGGTGGAATTGTGAATTGATCCAACCATCCTGAAGAGTAATTTGGAACTATGCCTAAAGAGTTATAAAAAAATGTGGATACCCTTTAACCCAGTAATAGCACTTCTGGGACTATATCCCAAAGAGATCATAAAAATGGGGAAAGGACCCACATGTACAAAAATATTTATAGCAATTCTTTTGGTGGTGGCCAAGTATTAGAAATTGAGGGGATATCCATCAATTGGGGAATGACTGAACAAGTTGTGATATATAAATATACTGGAATACAATTGTGCTATAAGAAACGATAAGCAACAGACAAAACCTGGAAAGACTTATATGAACTGATGGTGATTGCAGTGAGCAGAACCAAGAGAACATCGTATGCAGTAAAAGCCACACTGTGTGATGACTGACTTTGACAGATTTAGCTCTTCTCAGCAATGCAAAGACCAAAAACAACACCAAAAGACTCATGATGGAAAATGCCATTCACCTCGAGAAAAAGAACTATGGAGTCTGAATGAAGATCAAAGCATACTATTTGCTGTCTTTTTTTGTTTTATTTTGTTTTGTTCTTTCTCATGGTTTCCCCCATACATTTTAATTTTTCTATACAACATGACTAATGAGACAATATGTTTAAAAACAAAGTATATGTAGAGCCTATATTGGATTGCATTCCACCTTGGGGAGGGGGGAAAGGTGGGAGGCAAAAAATTTTAAGACTTATGGAAGTGAATGTTGTAAAATAAAAATAAATTAATTATTTTGTTTTTTTAATGTTTTATACCTGTTTTCTGCAATATTATTTTTCATTTTTCCCAGCAGTTTTTGTCAAATAGTGAATTCTTATTACTGAAGCTTGAGTCTTTGGATTTATCAAACTTAGATTACTAAAAATGATTTATTGCTATATCTTGTTTACCTGATCTATTTCAATGATCCAGCATTCTGTTTCTTAGCCAATATCCAATAGTTTTTATAATTGCTGATTTATGTTATTGTTTTAGATCTGGTACATCTAGGCCACCATTCTTTGTATTTTTTCCCATTAATTCCCTTGAATTTTGCTTTGGTAGTTTGACTGGTATAGCACAGAAAATTAATTTAGATAAGTTGTTATTTATATTGTATTGGCTTGGCCAACCCATGAGCAATTTTTCCAGTTTTGTAGATCTGGCATTATTTGTGTGAAAAGTATTTTGTAATTGTGTTCATATAGTTCCTAGGCTTATCTTGGCAACTAAATTCTCAAATATATTTTATATTTCCTACAGTTATTTCACTGGAATTTCTCTTTCTATCTCTTATTGCTGAGTTTAATGGTTTGTTCAACTTCTTTGTCTAAAATAGAGTTACTTAAGTATTTTGTTTCCTCTTCTGTTAATCTGGACAATTTACCTTTTTATAAGTATCAATCAATTTCACTAAGATTGTCAGATTTATTGGCATGCAGTTGGGCAAAGTACTCCTTAATTATTGCTTTAACTTTCTCTATATTAGTGGTGAATTCTCCCTTTTCATTTTTGATACTGGTAATTTGGTTTTCTTTTATTTTTCAATCAAATTAACCAAAGGCTTATCAATTTTATTAGTTTTTTCATAAAACCAGCTGTTAGTTTTATTTATTCAGTAGTTTCTTAATTTGAATTTTGTTAATTTGTTTAATTGGAGATTTTTAATTTGTTCTTTTTCTACTTTTTAAGTTGCATGTCTAATTCACTGATCTGCTCTTTCTCTATTTTATTCACATAAACATTTAGAGATATAAAATTTCCCATGGCTGCATCTCATAAGTTTTGGTATATTGTCTCTTATTGTCATTCTCTTGGAAGAAATACTTATTGTTTCTATGATTTGTCATTTGACCCACTCATTCTTTAGGATTAGATTATTTAGTTTCCAGTTAACTTTTAGTTTATCTTTCCCTGGTCATCTATTATATGTAATTTTATTCTATTGTGATTAAAAATGATGCATTTAATATTTCTGCCTTTTTGCATTGGATTGTGAGGTTTTTATGTCATAATATGTGGCAAATTTTTTTGTAGGTGCCGCGTACTACTGAGAAAATGGCGTATTCCTTTCTAACTCCATTCAGGTTTTTTCCAGAGGTCTATCACATCTAACTTTTCTAAAATTTAATTCAATTCTCTAACTTTGTTCTTCATTTTGAGGTTATATTTATCTAGTTATGATAGAGGGAGTCTGAGATACCTCCCCCCACTATAGTTTTGCTGTCTATTTCTTCCTGTAACTCCCCTAACTTCTCCTCTAAGAATCTAAATGCCATACCACTTGGTACATACATGTTTAGTATTGCTATTACTTCATTATCTATGGTACCTTTCAGTGAAACTGTCTCTTTTAATTATATCTGGTTTTGTTTTTTCTTTGTCTGAGATCAGGATTGCTACCCCTGCTTTTTATTACTTCACCTGAAGCATAATAGACTATGCTCTGGCCTTTTACCTTTACTCTGTATGTGTCTTTCTGCTTCAGATATGTTTCTGCGAAATAAAATATTGTAGGTTTCTGGCATTTAATCCACTCTGCTATTCACTTCCATTTTATGGGAGACTTCATCCCATTTACTTTCACAGTAATGATTATTAATGAAAGATTTCCCTCCATTCTGTTTTCCCTCTTTTCATATTTTTCTCTCCCCTTTCATCCTGTCTTTCCTCATCAGTGTTTTACCTATGACCACCATCTCCCTCAATCTGTCCTCCTTTCTATCAGTCCCCTACCTTTTTATTTTCCCTTTCCCTTCCTACTTCTATCCTCCCTTCTATCGTCCCCCTCATACTTTTCTTTCTCCTTTCTTCTCTTACTTCCTTGTAATGTAAAATAAATTTCTCTACCCAATTGAGTATATATATTATTCCTTCTTTAAGCCAAATCCAATGAGAGTAAAGTTGAAACAATGCTCACTTCTTTCTCTCTACCATAAAAGGTTATGCCTCTTCATGTGATAATCACCCCATTCTGCCTCCACTTTTACTCTTTTCCCACTGCAGTACTTTTTTCATCCCTTAACTAATTTTAATCATCACATTAAAGCCAACCTCCTCTAAGCACACTCTTTTTCACTGTCCTAGTAGAGATACACTTTTCAAGAGTTACAAGTATGATCTTCCTATATAGAGATGTAAACATTTTAACTTTATTGAATAACATCTTTTTTCTTTCCTGTTTACCTTTTCATGCTTCTCATGATTGTTGTATTTGAAGATCAAATTTTCTGTTCAGCTATGTTCTTTTCATCAGAAAAGTTTGAAAGTCCCCTATTTCATTGAATCTCCATCTTTTCCCCTGAAAGATTATACACAGTTTTGCTGGGTCATTGATTGTTGCTTGTAATCCAAGCTCTTTTGCCTTCCAGAATGTCATATTCCAAGCCCTCTGATCCTGTAATGTAGAAGAAAGACCTTAACATCATCAATAACCACAATGCTGTGTTTATTGATCTAGAGTCAGACATCCTAGAGAATGAAATCACATGAACCTTAGGAAGCATTGCTAACAATAAGGTTAGTGGAGAGGATGGAATTCCATCTGAGCTATTTGAAATCCTAAAAGATGATATTGCAAAGTGCTGCACTCAATATGCCAGCAAATTTAGAAAACTCAACAGTGGCCACTGAATTGGAAAAGAGCAGTTTCTATCCCAGTACTAAAAAAGGGCAATACCAAAGAATATTCAAATTACTGAACAACTGCACATATATTACATGCTAGCAAGTTTATGCTTAAGATTCTATGAGTCAGGCTTCAGTAGTATATGAGCCAAGAAGTACCAGAAGAGCAGGCTGGTTTCAAAGAGGCTAAGGAATCAGAAACCAAATTTTCAACATTCATTGGACTATGGAAAAAGCAAGGAACTTCCAGGAAAACATCTACTTCTGCTTCATTGACTACACTAAAGTCTTTGACTGTGTGAATCACTATAAAATGTGGCAAGTCCTCAAAGGAATGGGGGCATCAGATAATTTTACTTGTCTCCTGAGAAATCTGTATGTATGCAGGTCAACAAACAATAGCTAGAACCAAACATGGAACAAGTGATTGGTTTTAGATTGGAAAAGGAATATGACAAAAATGGTATATTTTCACCTTATTTAACTTATATACAGAGTATTTTGTGTTAAATTTCATGGTGGATGAATCAAAAGTCAGAATTCAGAGGACGACAAAGACTCTATACTCACACTGGAGATCACTGAAGGAAATATGAACTAAACTCAAGCCCTAAAAGCATTCTTGGAGGAGCTCAAGAAGGATTTTAAAAGCCAAATTAGAGAAATAGAAGAAAAATTTAAATCTACAGTGACCAAAATAGAAAAAAAAACACACTAAAGAAAACAAATCCTTAAAAAGTAAAACTGGAACTGGAACTGGAGGTTCAAAATATAACTGGAGAAAATACCTCCCTAAAAATGGAAACTTAAAATATGGGAAAGGAGCTTCAAAAACTAACTGAGGAAAACAATTCAATAAAAATTAGAATCAGTTACATCAAAGCTATGATTCTTCAAGAGTCAGTCAAATAAAACATAAAGATTGAAAAATTATAAGAAAGGGTAAAATATCTCACTGAAAGAACAATTGACATGGAGAACAGATCCAGGAGAGATAACCTAAGAATTATTGTTCTACCAGAAAGCCATGATGAAAAAAGCAACCTGGACAACATCTTTCAAGAGACTGTCAAAGAAAACTGTCCTGGGTCCTAGAATCAGAGGGTAAAATAATTAGAGAAAGAATTCACCAGACTCCTAATGAGTTTCCAAATTGAAAACTCCAAGAAATATAGTAGTCAAATTCCAGAATTATAAGGTCAAGGAAAAAATTCTGCAAGCAACCAAAAAGAACGAATTCAAAAATCATGGAACTACAGTCAGGATTACACAGGACCTAGCAGCTTTTAAATTAAAAGTCTGGAGGGATTGAAATTTGATATTTCATAAGGCAAAAGAGCTAGGACTGCAACCAAGGATCAACTACCCGGCAAAACTGAGCATAATCTTTCAGGCAAGGAGATGGTCATTCAGTGAAATAAGGGTCTTCCAGACATTCCTGATGATAAAGTCAGAGGTCAATGGAAAATTTTATCTCCAATTACAAGACTCAAGAAAGACATAAAAAGATAAACAAGGAAAACACACATTCGCACACACACACACACACACACACACACACACACACACATGCACATAACCTGGGATTTAATAAAAGTAAACTGTTTATATTCCTATATGAGAAGCTGATACCTGTAAATATTGAAATTTATATGATTATCACTACCTTTAAAAGGGATATACATAGAGGGCATGGGTATAAATAATCTGATGATTAAAAAAACCTTATTAAGGGGTTCAAAGGGACTGTAATGGGATAAAAGAAAAGGATGAGGCAGAAAAATGTAAGCTATGGCACATGAAGAGGCATAAAAATATACTGTAGTAGAGGGGAAGGAGGGAGGAAGATGCCCATCATATGAACTTTATTCTCATTGGTTCTGGTTCAAAGAGGGATCAACATAATCAGTTAAGTTTAAAATTCTAATGTGAAAAAAAAACAAAAACTCATAATAATAGAGGGAAAGGAGAGAGGGAGAGGAGCACTATATGAAACTGACTCTCATTGGTTTGGGGTCAAAGAGGCAATAACATACTCTGATAAGTATAAAAATCCATTGTGCCCTATAGGCAGTAGGAGGAATAAGGGGTAGATAAGAAGGGGGTGTTGTTAGAAAGGAAGGAAATAGTAGTAAGGGGAAAGAGTAGGTAAGGGAGGGGTCACAGGAAGGAAATATTGAGGAAGGCGATGGTCAAAAGGAAAACTCTTAAGAAGGGAAAGGGAGAAGAAAGAAACAAAAACATAAATAGGGGAGGGAATAGGATGGAGGGAAAGTAGAGATAGTTATCATAACTGTGAATGTGAATGGGATGAATTCTTCCATAAAACAGGCAGATAGTAGAATGGATTAAAAACCATAATCTTACAATATGCTATCTACAATAAGCACATTTGAAACAAGGGGATATGCACAGGATTAAGGTAAAAGGCTAGAGTAGAACATATTATGCTTCAGCTAAAATATAAAAAGGAGGGGTAGCAATCCTTATCTCAGATAAGGCAAAAGCAAAAACAGATATAATTAAAAGGAATAAGGAAAGAAATTATATCCTACTAAAAGGCACTACTGAGAATGAAACAATATCATAACTTAACATATATGCACCAAGTGGCATAGCATCTAGATTCCTAGAGGAGAAGTTAAGGGAATTACAGGAAGAAATAGATTGCAAAACTATACTACTGGGAGACCTCAGTCTCCCCCTCTCTGAACTTGATAAATCTAACCTCAAAACAAACAAGAAAGAAGTTAAGGAGGCAAATAGAATTTTAGAGAGGCTAGATATGATAGACCTCTGGAGAAAAATGAATGAGGATAAAAAGGAATATCTGTTCTTTTCAGCAGTATATGGCACACACACAAAAATCAGTCATGTACTATGGTATAAAAACTCACAACTCAGTGCAGAAAGGCAGAAATATTAAATTATTCCTTCTCAGATCACGATGTGATACAAATTATATGTAACACAGAGTTATGGAAAGATAGACTAAATCAAATTGTAAACTAAATAATTTAATCCTAAAAAACAGTGGGTCACACAAAAATTATATAAACAATCAGTAACTTCATTCAATAGAATGAGAATAATGAAACAACATACCAAAATCTGTAGGATGCAGCAAAAGTTTTATATCCCTGAATGCACCCAGGAATAAAATAGAGAAAATGGAGGTCAATGAATTGGGCATGCAATTGAAAAAGCTAGAAAAAGAGCAAATTTTAAATCCCCAATTAAATACTGAAGTAGAAATAATGAAAACAAAAGGAGAGATTAATAAAATTGAAATTAAGAAAACTATTGAATTAATAAATAAAACCAAGAGCTGGTTTAATGAAAAAAAAACAATAAAATTAGTAGACCTTTAGTCAATAAAAAAAAAAAGAGAAAGAAGAAAACCAAATTACAAGTATCAAAAAAGGGTGAATATACCTCCAATGAAGAGGAAATTAAAACCATAATTAAGAATTATTTTGCCCAATTGTATGCACATAAATTTGACAATCTTAGTAAAATGGATGAATATTTACAAAATTACAAATTGTCCAGATTAACTGAAGAGGAAGTAAGTTACTTAAACAACCCCATCTGAGAAAACAAAAATTGAACTAGCCATCAATGAACTCCTTAGAAAAAATCTCCTGGGCCTTATGGATTTACTAGTAAATTCTATCAAACATTTAAAGAACAATTAATTCAAATATTCTACAAACTATTTGGGGAAATTAGTGAAGAAGAAATCCTACCAAATTCTTCTTATGACACAAATATGGTACTGACACCTAAATCAAGAAGAGATAAAATGGAGAAAGAACATTATAGACCAATTTCCCTCATGAATATAGATGCAAAAATTTTAAATAAAAGATTTGCAAAAAGTCTATATCAACTTATCAGGAGAATAATACACTTTGATCAGGTAGGATTTATTCCAAGAATGCAAGAATGGTTCAGTATTAGGAAAACTATCAGTATAATTGATCACAGCACCAACAAAACTAGCAGAAACCATATAATTTGCTCAATAGATACAGAAAAGGCTTTTGACAAAATATAACACCCATTCCTATTAAAAACACTAGAAAGTATAGGAATAAATAGAGACTTCCTTAAAATAATAAGCAGCATTCATCTAAAACCATCAGCATGTATTATTTGTAATGGGAATTACCTAGAATCATTTCCATTAAGATCAGGGGTGAAACAAAGATGTCCACTATCACCCATCTTATTCAAATTGGTACTAGAAATGTTATCAGTAGCAATAAGAGAAGAAAAATAAATTGAAGGGATCAAATTAAGCAAAGGAGAGACTAAGCTATCCACTCTTTGCAGATGATAACATGATATACTTAGAGAATCCTAGAGAATCAAGTAAAAAAACTACTTGAGATAATAAATAAATTTGGCAAAGTTGAAAGATAGAAAATAAACCCACATAAATCCTCAGCATTCCTATATATTTCTAACAAAATCCAACAGCAAGGGATAGAAATAGAAATCCCATTTAAAGTTACTGCAGACATTATAAAATATTTGGGAATCTACCTGCCAAAACAAACCCACAACCTAATGTGAACACAATTACAAATCACTTTTCGCACAAATAAAGGCATATCTAAGTAACTGGAAAAATGTCAGTTGCTCATGGATATGTCAAGCTAATATAATAAAAATGACAATTTTACCTAAACTCAATTACATATTTAGTGCCATACCAATCAATTTACCAAAAGCTTACTTTATAGAGTTAGAAAAAATAGTAACATAATTCATTTGGAAGAGCAAAAAGTCCAGAGTACCAAGGGAATTAATGAAAAGAAGTGTTAGGGAAGGTGGCCTAGCCATACCACATTTTAATCTGTATTATAAAGCAGCAGTCATCAAAACTGCTTGGTATTGGCTGAGGAATAGAGCAGTGGTTCAGTTGGAAAAGATTAGGTACATGAGACTCAGCAGTCAATGACTATAGTAATCTACTGTTTGATAAACCCAAAGACCCCAGTTTTGGGGATAAGAACTCACTACTTGACAAAAACTGCTGGGAAAATTGGAATATAGTATGACAGAAACTGGGCATAGACTAATATCTAACACTACATACCCAAATAAAGTCTAAATGGATGCATGATTTAGATATAAAGGCTGATACTGTAAGCAATCTTTGAAAGCAAGAAATACTCTACCTCTCTTGTCCTGGAAGCCCCAGGGCCAAGCTATGGTTTTAGGTCAGACTGGGCTCAGCTCCCAGCATGCTGCAATGAGCTCTTCCTTTCCTACCTGCTGAGCTGCCTTCAGTGGGAGATGCGTTTTTCTGTGATTTTGTGAGTTCTGGAGCCCTAAAAATTTTTTAGAGTCATATTTTATAGGTTTTTGAGGTGGCTATATGAGAGCTGCAAAGGTTTTCTGCTTCTATACCACCATCTTGGCTCCATCCACCCCCCAAATTAGTTCATTTATTCCCCCACCTCTACCTACGCATATCCCTTTTAAATGTGATAATTATATAAACCTCAATATTGACAGGTATCAGCTTCTCATATAGGAATTAAACAGTTTGCTCTTATTGAATTACAAGTTGTGTGTGTGTGTGTGTGTGTGTTTCTGGTTTGCCATTTTATGTCTTTCTTGAGTCTTGTATTTGGAGATTAAATTTTCCATTGAGCTCTGTCTTTTTCATCAGGGAATTCTTTAAGTTCCTTATTTCATTGAATGACCATCTCCTTGCTTGAAAGATTATGCTCAGTTTTCTGGGTAGTTGATCCTGGGTTGCAGTCCTAGCACTTTTGCCCTATGAAATATCAAATCCCAATCCCTTCCCTTTTATAATGTGGAAGCTGCTAGGTCCTATGTAATCCTGACTGTAATTCCGTGATTTTTGAATTGTTCCTTTTTGGCTACTTGCAGCATTTTCTCCTTGACCTTATAATTCTGGAATTTGACTACTATATTTCTTGGAGTTTTCAATTTGGGATCTCTTTCAGGAGGAATCTGGTGAATTCTTTCTCTAATTATTTTACCCTCTGATTCTAGGATCTCAGGACAGTTTTCTTTGACAATCTCTTGGAGGATGTTGTCCAGACTGTTTTTTTTTCATCATGGCTTTCTGGTAGAACAATAACTCTTAGGTTAATCTCTCCTGGGTCTGTTCTCCAGGTCAGTTGTTTTTCCAATGAGATATTTTACATTTTCTTCTAATTTTTCCATCTTTATGTTTTATTTGACTGCTTCTTGGTGCATTAGAGTTATTAGCCTCTATTTGATGGATTTTAATTTTTAGTGAATTATTCTCCTCAGTTTTTGAAGCTCCTTTTCTGTATGTTCAGATTTCATTTTTTAGGGAAATTTTTTTCCCCACTTCGATTTTGAACCTCCCATCCAAGTGCACAAATTTTACTTTTAAAGGATTTGTTTTCTTAAGTGAAATTCTTTTTTCCATTTTTGTCGATGTAATTTTCAAAGAGTTGGTCAATTTATCTCCTACCTCTCTAATTTGGTTTTTAAAATCTTTCTTGAGCTCCTCCAAGAATGCTTTCTGGGCTTGAGATCAATTCATATTTCCTTCTGTGGTCTCAGATGTGAGTATAGAGTCTGTGTTGTCCTCTGAATTTGGTTGTTCTTGCTCACTATACTAGGATTGTATCATTCTCATTCTTGATTTCCCGGCTTAGTTATTGCCCATTGTGATTGCCTATTTCCTGACTTTTAAAGGGGATTTCTGCTTCTGGGGTTCAGAGGGCTCTGACCCACACTTCTCAGGCTGGGAGCTAGGAGCCTGGTTGTTGACTGGCTGGTGCCTCTGGGTGTCTAGACTGAGGCCAAGGTTAGGATTCTCAGTGCTTCTCCTCAGTTACCTGGAGGCTCACAGAGCAGGGTATAAGGGCAAGGTGGTCTGGCCACTTCAGTATTTCTGCCTCTATGTCCCTGCGCTACAGCTCAGGCAGGCTCAGAGGCTGGAAGCCTGCTATGCTGATGTCTGCAGATCTGCAGATTGCCTTGATTGTGTTAAAGCACACCTGGGCTTGTGTTGTTAGTGCTTTCTGGCTCCACCCCCCTAGGCTTCAGGATCGCCTGCTGTTCAGGTGAGAGGAGGCTTGTTGGGACACCTTCTGTCCCTCATTTCAGGCTCAGCACAGCTTCAGCCATACCCTTCCTCTAGGACTCACAAGCTTGCTGTTGCTTCCATTATTTCAGGATTTTACATTGGGTGGAGTAATAATATCTGGGTTTTCAGGGTCAGGAAGGGGGATTAAAGTAGCAAAGGTTACTCCACTATCTTGGCTCCTGGAAATTCAGGAAAGTGATTTTTAAGAACCCAGGCTGTAGGCTGATAGCTTCAGGAGAAGCTGCTGTTACTGCTGCAGGACCTGCATTTTATCTTACCCAGCTCCCACTGATCCTCAGTCATGTGGTGAGATATCTACAAATCGCCCTTGTGGTGGGTGGATCTGTTGGCTGGGGCTCACTCTCACTCTGCTGTGGTCTGCTCTCAGGTCTGTGCTGGTGCAGCCCCTCTGTGCTCCATGTACCCCATGCTCAGTCCTATGTGGGCACTTTCTTAGACTGGGGATCTGCCATATCCCATCTCCAAATGGATTCTGTCACTCTAAAATCCATTCAGATTCACTTTTTTAGAGATTAGTAATGAAATTCACTAAAAAGCTTGGATAAGTTCCTGCTTAAGTTCTGCCATTTTGACTCTGTCTCTTGAACTGTGATGTTGAAAAAGACTTGAGAGTCCCATGGATAGTAATGAGTTCTCAATACTTAAAAGAAATTAATTCTGACTATTCAATGAAAGGGCATAGTATACCTTTGGTCAGATAACAAGAAGACAAGACTCATTGGAAAACCTGATTTTAGGAAAGACTGAAGTCAAAAAGAGAAGGTAAGGACAGAGAATGAGATAGATAAATAGTGCCATGGAAACAGTAAAAATGAAGTTTGACTCTGTGAAATAGTGGAAGACAGAAGGGTCTGGACGGTTATGCCCCATGGTGTTACAAAGAGATGCATACAACCAAATGACTGAACAACCACAAACAACAAAATTAGTTTACACTTTTAATACTGTATCAATCAAGTTACCAAGAGAATACTTTACAGAACATGATGAAATAATAACAAGATTCTTTAGGGAAAAAAAACCAAAAAATCTTAGAATATCAAGGGAAATATTAAAAAGAAGTAAGGACAAAGGAGTAATATCACTTCTTGACCTCAAACTATATTATAAAGCAGCAGTCATCAAAACTAGCTTGCAGAATATTAAGTAAAACCTTGCTGGCATGTGAATTAAATGCAAATGTTTAGTAATTTGAGCATTCTTTGGTTTTTCCTTTCTTTAGAACTGGGACACCAACCGATCTTTTCCAATCCAGTGGCCGCTGTTGATTGGCATATTGAGTGCAGCATGCTAACAGCATCATCTTTTAGGATTTTAAATAGCTCAACTGGAATGCCAATTCTGAGGTAGTTTTTTTAAATTGAAAATATATTAAGAAATAATACTTAAGCAGATCTAACATAAAAACATGTGAATATTACCTTACTCTGTGACTCTTGTCAATTGCCTCCAGTAAGTACCCCAGAGAAGATCGAACTGTAATGGGAATCTGAAGCTCTTCCCTGCCCTTAAACCCTTTGCTTAAGTGGCTTGAGTGGCTCTGAGAAAGTATACTCTGCCCTCTAATAGGCTGAATGTGGTCACATGGAGTCTGTGGCGGGAGGCTTGTTTTTGGGAATGGCCACACTTTGTTACTTTGTAATTGGACAGTGGATCAAGAGGGCAGTGACTTTCTCTGACCCAGGAGAAGGCTATAAATACACCCTTATGTGAGGTTTGCTTTGGGGCTCACTTTGAGAAGTTGTATGATTTGGCCAGACGAGACTCTAGGAAGCCGTTGAGCCCCCCAGCTTTGAAAAAACCCAGACGTTGATGTTTCCCCCTCTGGTAACCTGAATAGATATGGATGTGATGGTCAGATGAATGGAAGCCCATCTGCTGATCTGTTTCTTGGTCTGCTTGTAACTTGTGTTTGTATTCTCTGGAGTTCAGGGTGCTGACTTTTCCCCCTGAACTAGGTAAATGATATGTTTGCTTGATTAAAGATTGTTAACCCATTTTGAGTTGCTTTCCTTTATTTAGTAAAGCAGATCTAAGAACCTTTGCTAGCAGCTGCCCTGGGTATGCTAGGGAGCTTGCTGATACATCAACCAATATGCTTGAGGCTTTTTTTCAGTTACTTTGATAGCTCAGAGATAAGGCAGAGATTTGAAAAAAGCAGAGCCAGAAGAATGGAGCACACTATGACCAAATAAGATAATAAGTGATTAAGAATGAATAAACAGACTTCAAATACCATGATGTTGAAGTGAGGAAGGAACTCTTCAAAGCCCTTCCAAATTCCCCTCCAAACAACTAGGAAACCACTTCAGAATTGAAGCCAGCAGCTCATAGGCAAGTGAGTAGTCTGTGTTATGTAGCAAAGCCCCACCCCAGTGACCCTACTCCCAAGACAAGAAACCAGCTAGACCTTGACCCCATTTCTGACAAGTAGAGATGCCGCAACCCATGACTGACCAATGACAAGACCCTGCCCCTGGGTCTATCAACAAAGAGATCCTGTTTCCATATCCACCCAGCAGCAATGTCCCATCCCTATAACACTTCAGGAACTAAATCCCATTCCCAGATGAGGCCAACAGGGAGGCCCACCTTCCCCAGTACAAGCCAGAAGGGAAACCTATCCTCCACAGAAAGCAAGAATCTCACACTGCATAGCAAAATAAGGTCAAAATGTTACATTATTTACATATAAAGAGTGATACCATAAGCAAATTAAGAGACCATGGAATAGTTTATCTGTCAGACTAATAGATAAGAGAAAAATTTAGGACCAAAGAAGATATAGAGACCTTTACAAAATGAAAAATATATTATTTTTATTATATAAAATTAAGAAGTTTTTGCACAAACAAAACAATGCAACCAAAATTATAAGGAAAGCAGAAAACTCAGAGGGAAAATTTTGTAACAACTTTATCTGATAAAGGCTTCATTTATCAAATATATAGATAATGGAGTCAAGTTGATAAAAATACAAGTCATTCCTCAATTGATAAATAGTTAAAGGATACAAACAGTTTTCAGAAAAGAAATCAATGCTATCTAGAGTCATATTAAAAAAGATGTTCAAAATCACTATTGATAAGAAAAATATAAATTAAAAAAAAACCCTGATGTACCACCTCACATCTTTCAGATTGGCTATGACCAAAAAAAAAAGAGGAAAATACTGGATGTTGGAGGGGATGTGGGACATTAATGACTTTGCAAATTGTTAACTAATTCAACCATTCTGGAGAGCAATTTGGAACTATACCCAAAGGGATATAAAACTGTCCATACCCTTTCATACAGCAATATGACTGCTGTGTCTATATCCCATCCAAAACAGGGGAAAGGACCTATATGTACAAAAATATTTACCTGCTCTTTATGTGGTGGCTAAGAATTGGAAGCCAAAGGGATGCCCATCAATAGGGAAATGGCTAAACAAGCTGTAATATGTGATTATAATGGAATATTATTGTGCTATAAGAAAAGACAAATAGGGTGATTTCAGAGAAACCTGGAAAGACTTATATGAACTGATCCATAGTGAAGTGAACAGAATAAGGAGATCATTGTACACAGTAATAGCAATATTGTTTAGTCAGCTCTGGTCTTTTCATCAAGAATGCTTGAAAGTCCTCTAGTTCATTGAATGACCATATTTTCTCCTGAAGCATACTCAGTTTTGCTGGGTAAGTGATTCTTGGTTTTAATCCTAGCTCCTTTGACCTCTGGAATATCATATTCCAAGTCCTTCAATCCTTTAATGTAGAAGCTGCTAGATCTTGTGCTATCCTAATTGTATTTCCACCAATACTCAAATTGTTTCTTTCTGACTGCTTGTAATATTTTCTCCTTGACCTGGAAACTCTGGAATTTGTCTATGTTTCCAGGATTTAACTTTTGTGGACTATTCAAGAGGTAATTAGTGAATTCTTTCAATTTATTTTTTTACCCTGTGGCTCTAGATATCAAGACAATTTTCCTTGATTGTTTCTTGAAAGATAAAGTCTAGGCTCTTTTTTTAATCATGGCTTTTTAGGTAGTCCAATAATTTTAAAATTACCTCCATTGTATCTATTTTCCAGGTCAGTGGTTTTTCCAATGAGATATTTCACATTGCCTTCTATTTTTTCATTCTTTTGGATATGTTTTATAATATTTTGATTTCCATAAAGTCATTAGCTTCCATTTGTTCCAATCTAATTTTGAAGGAATTCATTTTTTTTCAGTGAACTTTTAAAGTTCCTTTTCCATCTGGCCTATTTTGATTTTAAAGGCATTTTTCTCCTCATTGGCTTTTTTGACTTCTTTTGCCATTTGAGTTAATCTATTTTTAAGGTGTTATTTTCTTCAGTATTTTTGGGGTCTCCTTTAGCAAACTGTTGATTCATTTTTCATGATTTTCTTGCAAAATTCTCATTTCTTTTCCCAATTTTTCCTCTACTTCTCTAATTTGGTTTTTAAAATCCTTCTTGAGTTCCTCTGTGGCCTGTGACCAATTCATATTTTTCTTGGAGGGTTTTGATGCAGGAATTTTGACTTCATTGTCTTCTGGATCTATGTTTCAATCTTCTTTGTCACCAAAAAAAAGTTTATATAATCTGATTTCTCTTCCTGTTTGCTCATCTTATCAGCCAAATACTTGACTTTTGAGCTCTTTGCCATGGTAGAACTCCGCTTCCAGAGTGGAGAGTTCTGTGTCCCAAATTTCTGTGGTTTTGCATAGCTATTGTCAGAGCTTCTTCAAGGCACCCACCTCAGAACTGTGTGGATGACTGCCTCTCCACAGCCTCAACAAGCTCTGCCACACCAGTGCTTCTCACCCCAGGACAGCTACCCAAGACTGTGACCCAGATCCAAGCAGTGCCTGCAAACAGATTCCTGCAACTGCCCTCTGGTCAGTCACTTGGTCTCCCACCATCTATGGGTCTGGAGTTCTGGAAGTAGCCTCCAGCGCAGCAACTGCAGCCTCTGCCACCTCCACTGTCCTGGGGCCAGGCTGTTCTCTCATCTAGTTCCAACAGTTTCCCCACTGACCTTTTACTTTTTTTGGTGGTTATGGGTTGAGAAGTCTGGAAACCACCATAGCTGCCAGTGATTCCATACCCTGAGGTCTGTTCCAGTCGGTCTGCTCTGCTGGTCTTTGCTGGTGTGGCCCATGTGGGACTATGCTCCACTCTCAGCCTGGTATGATAGACCTTTTCTGTCAGTTTGCCAAACTGTACTCAGGTGGAGATATATTTTACTGTGTCATTTTGTGGGTTCTATAGTTCTAAAATTTGTTTAGAGTAATTTTTACAACTATTTGAGGTAATTGGGGACCCACTCAAGCAAGTTCCTGCTTTTACTCTGCCATCTTGACTGTGCCCCAGCAATATTATTTGGTGAAGAACTGTGAATGATTTAGCTATTCTCAGCAATACAATAATCCAAGACAATTCAAAGGCCTAACAATGAAGTATACTACCCTTCTCCAGAAAAATAACTGATATTGATTGATTACAGACTGGAGCTTGCTATTTTTTACTTTCGTTTTTTTTTTCTTTTATTCTTGTCTTCTTGTCCAAAATGACTAACTAATATTTCACCTAATTGCACATGTATAACCTATATCTGATTGCTTACCATGGTGGGGGAGGGAGGAGAAGGAGGATGGATAGAATTTAGAACTCAATACTTTAAATAAAAATGTAAAAAATTGAAGGAAAATAGAACAAAGTTATAAAATGAAGCATCCAAAAAAATTAACAAAGAATCTTTGTGAATACCAAATGACTGAAAAATTGTCATATCCTATGCCCTGAAATTAATCCATTTAAATGCAAATAATTGCTAAGTGATTTTATTTGATTGTTTTGATGTTCAGAGTTAAGTTTCTAATAAAACGTTTTTATAAAAAAAATAAGTTATATTATACTATCTCCCTCTTGGCAATTGGAGATATGTTAGTGAAACAACAAGTAACAACAGTAAAATGACAACCCACAATTACTGACAAAGGTTCTATAAGGAATGTCCACATTTTTCTTCTGGATAATTATCTTCCATAGGGCCCACATCTAATTGGTATTAACAGGGTAGGCAACCCAAATCACTATTGTCTCTGCCTCACTGTATTGACCATCTTCAGGTCTAACTAAAAATTCAAGATCCCCTTTGAAACACAGCTGAGCTTAATTTGAGAATTATGAAGAAACTCCTTGAAGGATAAGATTCCCTGAACCTAAAATACTTTCTTTTCTGCTGCAGCAAGAGAACCTAAAAAAACATTAGGACAAAGATAGAAGACCTCAAGTGTAATTCCCTAGTGTTAGTATGGTCTTGGTGGTAGTATGTTTACTACAATGAGGATGTAGATAATTTGAGGGGAAAGCACAAATAGTATGCATAGCAAATTTTCAGGTAATACAAAACTGGGAGAAATAGCTAACATATTGGATAACAGAGTCAGAATTCTAAAATATCTTAAGTGGGCTAGAACATTGGATTAATTGGAATTCCAAGCCCTTTATTACCTAGCCATTTCCTACCAAAGAAGGGAGGGAGGCTTAGGGGAAGGAAGGAAAGAAATAAAGGAGAACGGGAGGGAAGAAGGGAGGGAGAAAGAGAAGAAAGAAAGGAGGGAAGAAGAGAGGGAGAAATGGGAAGGAGGGAGAAAGGAGAGGGACAGAAGGGAAAGAGAAAGGAGAAGTGAAGGAGGGGAGACAAGGAAAGAAAGAGGAAGTAAAGGAGAGAAAAAGGAGGGAAAAAGAAAGGAAAAGAGGGGGGAAGAAAGGGAGGGAGGGAGAAAGGGAGGAAGGAACGAAAGGAGAGAGAAAGAAGGAAGGGAGGTAAGGAAGAATGGAAAGGGTGAAAGTGGAAAAGGGGAAAAGGAAATGGGAGGGAAGGTACATAATTCTAACATAAAAGAAAAATACCAACATTGCCCTTCATTGATGCTGACATACTTGCCTCAAAGTTTTGGCAGCATGTCTGCAGTAGAGAGTAAAGTTGTGCCACTGTATCCATTGGAGCACTCAAATGTTTCCCACTCAGATCTACAACTTCTTACTGCTTTGCACAGTTTTCTATTCATGTGCTTTCACTGAGCTCTGGTCTATCCTTGCCTGGTCTCAATGACTGGTTCAATGACTGGTCATCTTTAGAACCTTTGACGCTAATGTGCAGAGGAGAGAAGTATAAATTGTTTTTTGGTAGAAGTGAGTCTATTTCTCCAGCTCAACATGTAAATAAGCACTGACTCAGAACCTAATGGAAATCAAGATGTATGATTAAAAGGAATTCAATAGTCAGTGCTTCTTATTTCCGTTGCATTTTCACTTCCGATTTCCTGAGAATCTGTGTCTGTGAGAGAATTACAAGAGATTAATGGGGAGTGAGGGAACTCATACCTTAGAAGAGTGTAATGAAGGTTTAAAAGGATCCAATACCACTTATTCCACAGAAGTGCTACATCAGCGGTACCAGTCATGTAGTACTTATGCCCTGCAGGAGTAGGCAAAATAACTGAGCAGCCTGTTGTTCCACCTGTCTTTTAGCTATCATTAGATGGGGTGTGAATAGGAATATTCTGGATAGGATCTTATTCTGTGACACAACTTCTATCTTGCCCCAAGGTAGGCTCAGATTGGAATTAAGTTTTTGGTTAAGGGTAGTCTTCTGACAAAGGTCTTATTCAGAGTTGGGCCTTGAGGCACTTCTCCCAGTCTCTTGTTATGGGAGCCCCTAGCCTGGGTTCTTTGAGATCCTAGAGAGAATCTCACCCACCATCAGGTCTGTAAAACGGAATCGAATAAAATGAGTAGCCACACTGAAAAGAAAAAGAAAAAGAAAAAGAAATTTTTAGCAAGCTTAAAGAAGACTGATTTAGCCAGTAGCAACTTAAATGTTTTTTTGGTATGGATTGTGTTTTGATAGCTTTTTAGTTTTGCTTAGAGTATACAGCCAATCAGTGGCCTTCTACATCAAGAAAGAAAATAAGAAAAAAATGTGAAAGCCTGGGACTCATGGAACTTGATAAAGATCAGGTTTATTTTCATGGGAAAATGTGATAGTGGGGCCCCCCTAAAAGATTCAGTCTGGCTTATCCAATTGTAAACAGCAAGGAAGAGACTAAAACACAGCCTGGGGTCTCTGTTGACACAGCTCCATAACTTGGTTTCTCAGGTTTCAGAGGGCTCTTTGAACATAGTAAGAGTGAAAACTTCTCAGGTAACATTCCAGAAATCTGAACAGAATTGTAATAATGTACCAAAGACTTAGTAACCTGGGCTGGGAGCCTGGGATCCTTGCCTTACTTCCCTGGTCATAAGTTGAAATTTTTGCTAAGCTTAGCTAATATGTAGGAGGGGAAAGCACAGCCCCTGCAGATTTAACAGCAGGCCTGAATGTCCCAGACTTGTTTCCACTGACCACCATCTGACCTGTACAAATATAAAATTGGAAATCCTATTGCGGAACTCCGGGCAGGTCACCATGTCCTAAAATCTCCATGATTCATAAAATATTGTTGGCTTTCATATCTATATTGATACTGTTAGAACATTTATCTTCTGCTTTCATATCTAAGTTGATACTGATGACATATTCTTTCTGTTTTCATGCCCGCTGGACATGTTACCTTCTGCTTTTTGATATTACTGACATTTCACCTGCAACAGCAGCAAATTTTTGTGGTTAAGATTTTGTGCCTCAGTTCCTAATTAATGGGAACAGGACAAAACAAAGGAGAGGGAAAGGGGTGGTCTTTGGGGTATATAACCAAGCTTTGCGTTTTGTATTTTGCCTCTCCTACTAGACCGCCTCTAGTAGCAAAACTGCCCTTCTTGCAAGAAAAAATTAAATAAATCCTTCCTGTCTCTACTTGGAGATATTTCTGCTTATTTTTATTTGGGCAAGAATCATCTTGTCCCTCAGATATTTATCTGGGGAGATGTTTCCCCAAAACTAACAGTATTCAAGTTCATCCTCCTCCTCCACATCACCGCTGTGAGGAACTCAATTCAACAAATATTTAAGTTACCAACTTGTGTTCATTGTTCATTCTTGAAGAGGACAGTGGCCTCAGGAAATGATGGCATGACTTGCAGTTGACTTTGATTTGAGAGAGGGAGGGCTGTGCAAGGTCACCAGCCTCACTTTTTCCTCCAACATCATCTGGATCCAGTGGCCAGATATTCATTAGGATGATTGGAGATGACTCAGGATGCAATGAGAGACTCTGGCCCTTTTAGGCTAAGGCCTTTTCAGATACCCACTTAGAGTGAGTTAAGGCCCATTCAAAGAAAGGCAGAGAGGCAAGCAAAAAGCTGGATCACTATGTGTCAGACATTGTGCTAAACACTACGGATCCAAGTACAAGTAAAAAGGCAATCCTTATCCTCCAAGAGCTTAATTCTAATATGAGAAGACAACACAAAAAAGGGAACTGAAAAGACTGAGCAGGGGTAATGATAATGAAGTACAAAAAGTCAGAAGTAAGGATTTCTGTAGTCCTTTAAGGTTTGCAGTGTTTTACCAATATTACCTTTTCCTTCACCATAACCCTGGCAGATAAATGCTATCCCTATTTTACAGGAATACTGAGGAAACTGAGGCTGACTTGTTAAGTGATTTAACCAGAGTAACTTCACATAGCTAGTAAGTCTCTGAGGGAAGAGGTAAACTCAAGAGATTTCGGAATTAAAGTCCAGCACTCAAATCCACTGAGCTACCTAGAAGCACAACCAAGAGAAGAATGGAGCACAGCAGAGTAGAGGGTTATTGTAAGAGTTAGGAAGAACTGGATTGAGCCCTTTTTGACAGTCAAGCTATTCAACCTTGGATGACTAAATCATTTAATCTCTTAGTGCCCCCAGGCAACTAAGTTACTGAGGAATTTAAGTAGAGGCTGTTTCCATAGCAGGTGTTTCCCATTCAGATAAAATCAAAGGTCTAGATAAAAAAAAAAAAATTCAAGGCACTATGCCTCTGGTGCCGAAGATACAGTCACACACACACTCACACATACACACACTTCTTTAAATGAGTTTATTTACCCCAGTCCCTTTGAAGCCCTTGAAGAGTTAATGAAGGGATAAAGGGTAAGGACCCACTCAGAAGGAAACCTTTATTCTTGAGAAGATTTTTCTGGTTGGAGAGTTTGTTCTGTTACTGTTTTTCTTACTTAAAAAAAAGTCAGGGATAATTTTATTCTCTTAAAATTTATTAAAATATTACAGTATTTGGAAGCTGACAGTAACCTTGACTCAAGTCTGATAGGTAGATTTATAAACTAGTGTCTACATTTATGTTTTTGCACATAGAAGAATAGTTAGAAAATGGTTCCTGCTCATTCCTCTGTTACTCATTTTCTATTAATCTTTATCCTGTATATAGCTCACTTTGTATATATTTGTTTACATATTTGTCTCCTCCCTTAGATTATGAGCTCCTTGAAGGCAGGATCTACCTTTTGGCCTCTTTTTTTATCGCCTGTGCTTAGCGCAAGTGACTGGCACATAGTAGGCACTTATTAAATATTGATTGATTAACTGATTGCTCAAGCCCTACCCCACCCCTCCCCCTACTTAGAGAACAACATTCCTTAATAATATACTGGGAACTACTGCTAGGAAAGGTTGCTCTCTACAGGGTGGCTCACAGGGAGCCACAAAGGAACACGAGCAAGGGAGCCGACATAAGGACAGGGTCAAACAAAGGTGTTTATGACAAATAACATTAAATCTGGCAAGTGTGTTCTTTTAGAAGAACTGGGCTGTCCTGCTCCTGGCAAGAACCCAAGATAAAATATACAGTCTCACACACACACACACACACACACACACACACACACACACACACACACTGCTCCCAGCTTGTCCATTTAGATAAAGGTCATCTCTCCAAATGTGCACATGTGGAAGGGACCAGCTGCTGCCACCTCAGGTGGCAATTACAGGAGAGGACCTTCACATGGCATTTCTCCCTTCAATACTGTTTCTTTGGGGCAGGTAGGTGGCAAAGTGAATAGAACATCAACCCTGGAGTCAGGAGAACCTGAGTTCAAATCCAGCCTCCTACACTTTACACTTACTAGCTGTGTCACCTTGGGCAAGTCACTTAACCCCAATTGTCTTGTCTTTCCCCCTCCAAAAAGACAAAAAAAATAAAATAAAATATCCTCTTTTTCCTCCATAATGCACCAAAACTCCCACTCCCCTGAGTGAAAAAAGCTTTTCTGTGACCCTGCCTGTAGGGTGATTGCCTTATATTTGTGAGCTAATTTGCCCATTACTTTCTTCTCTTCCCTAACTGGGAAGAATTACAGATCTCTGGGGATTTTGTAATCAGCAGCACTTCACCAGGAGGTGTTGCGGTATAATTTGAGCTTTCCCTTTAAATCACAGCCTTCTCTATACTTCAGTATTCTATTCCACCAGAATTTACCCAAAGCAAGAGGAAGGAGAAAAACCAAAGCAGCTAGGTCTGTGTGCATCTTTTAATTTTTAAGTTTCTCTTTATAATTCCTGATGACATGAATTTGTAATACAGAGACTATGCTAATGAAGAATGTGTCCAGAAGATGTATAATGCATGCCTTTTAATTAGTTCTGCTGCTATAATTGATTAACATTTTGCCTGTACGGTTCTATTACAAAGAATCAGCAGTGTAACACTTTATGCATCAAGTCCCTCTAGGACAAAAGCACTGAACAGAGACGTTGTGTAACATCTGCACTGGCAAAAGCAAGCTCAGTATTCCTATTGAAAGTCTGCTGGGAGCAGCTTGAAGCAGCATAGAAAGAAGAAACAGAAATAAAGGACAAAATGAAAGGGCAAAAGACCCAAAGGACGTGGGTGAGAAGAAGGGGAGGAAAAGAGAGTAGGGTGAACACTGAGAGGGACAGACAGAATGAGAGACAGACAGGGAGAGGGGAAGAGAAAGAGAACCAGAGAGAGACAGAGACAGAGACAGAGAGAGACAAAGAGACAGAGACAGAGAGAAAGAGAGGGAGACAAAGAAAATGCAACCAGGTGTCAATAAAGAGTTTGGGGTAAATGGAACAGAACGGATAATATCTATGAGTGTAACCAGTGGAAAACTAAGAAATGCTTCAAACATTTAGCCTTCATAACACCTGTATCACAATGCTGCCTAGACCCAAAACTTATTTGTAAACTTAACCTGGAAAATGTCGATTCAGTTCAATAGATATTTATTAAACACCTACAATGTACCAAGGACAGTCCCAAGTCCTGGGAATACAAAAAGAGGCAAAGACAGTCCCTGCCCTAAAGTAATTTACAATCTAAAGGGGGAGACAACATGCAAACAAGTATATACACAGCGAACTGTATGCAAGATAAATGGAATAATGAACAGCAGGAGGGCACTGGAATTAAAGGGAGTTGGAAGGCTTTCTATAGAAGTTGAGATTATAATTGAGACTTAAAGGAAACTACAGAGGTCAGTAGGTGGAGTGGAAGAAAGAGCATTCCAAGCACAAGAGATAAGCAGAGAAAATGCTCAGCCTTAGAGATGGAGTGTCTTTTTGGTGGAAAAGTCAGGAGGCCAGTGTTGCTAGATCAAAGAGTACACATCAAGTGAGTAAGTTGTAAGAAGATTGGAAAGGTAGGAGGAGGCTAAGTTATGAAGGGCTTTGAATGCCAAGTGGAATATTGTATATTTGTTCTTGGAGGCAAGAAAAGCTATGCCATTAGGGGAAGGGAGGAGAGAAAAGCAGTCATTTTGATCCATCTGCATATATGTGTGTGTGTTTGTGTGTGTGTACCTAAATATATGCATATGCACAGATATGTAAGTGCATGTTTCCTTCATTGACTTATTACTCTGATTAATGACCTTGTGTTCTCAAAGACAAGTGCTAGGAGAGTACAAATTCTAGCAGATATAAATACATAAGAATGCATGCTTATTGTCTAAGAATAAACCTTCCTAAGCTTGGAGAGGCTCGTTAACAGAGAGGTAGAAATGAATGGATGAACATTTTTGGCCATAGCAGCTCATAAAGGAGGAGTTATGATCCAGATTGGAAGGAGCTGCTATACATCAATGAATTCACATGTTGCAAAGCCTCCTAAGTGATAAGTAGAAACACTTGGAAAGAGTTTGGAATAACTCTTACCCAAACCTAAGAGGAAGAAGAATGTCTACATCCAAACTATAGTGTTACTCCATCCTTATCTTTATGAATGCTACACGTGACCATGAAACTGGTCCCAGAATTAAACAAGAGGTAGATGGTGGGCTGGACTGACTTTGAAAAATTGTCCAATGTCTTTAATGAGCCCAAACCTCTCCATCTTTCTTAAACATCAATATTCTTCTAATAACATTGCATGGCTGTTGTGTAATACTACAGGTTCCAAAGAATTAAAGTAAGCATATGTGTATGTGTGGAGTATATGTGTGTGTGTATACAGTGCATATGTATGTATGTATGTATGTATGCCTATGTAGGAGTGACAGCATGAAATAGTGGTCAGCCTTAGATCCAAGAAGATCTTCCTTTAAATTCTGCCTCTGACCCATACAAGCTATGTGAGCATGACCATGGGCAACGGCTAAGTTACCTCATTTCTCAGTGACTTCCATGGAACTCTATAATACAATGAATTGTATTTAATTGAACATAAAACAGATAAGTTGATAATATGGAATATTTGCACCATGCTGGTGAAATCACAGAAGTATGTATAGATCTAGAGAGACCATATATGTATGTAATAGCTAGCAACCTACATACATACAGACATATGTATACAGTACATACATATGTATATATTCATACACACATTTGTCTTTGAGAGAAGGAAAGACTAGTGATTAAACTCCTACTATCAATGAAGATTGACATCTACTTGACCATCTATAATTAGAAAATCACGGCAAGCAATGAGAAATTAAGCTACTTACCCAGGTTGCACAGTATATGTCAGAGATGGGAACAGAACCCTGACATTTCTGATTCTGGGGCTGGCTCTCAGTCTACTGCACAATGCTGCCTCCCATGGTAGGCTTCATATAAGTTTTACTATCAAGGGAAAACCAGACTCCAACTTGAAGAATAAGCTAGATGGACTTCCTATTCCTGGGACTTGATGGCCATTGGTTATAATTTACCTGATTCCCAGAATGAGTCCAGAAAGAAACAAAATATAGAAAAATGATAACTTGAAATGATATCATTCAGCCAGGAGGCCCCAGGACAAAAAACAATTACCACAAAATGAGTTAATTAGTCTTGGTTCATCTCTATGCTTAGTATCACCTTGGTTAATAGTAATATAGCATAGTGTAAATAGACTAAGCAATAAACCTAGTGAAGTTATCCTACATTGGCTCTTGCTGTGTCAACTCAGCCATAAACTCTAGAAAGCACCAGAGACATTTAGTTGAGTTTTTACCCCCACAAAAACTCAGTTTAAACTTTGATCAAAGAGGTCAAACTTTTTATATACATAGTACTCAGGAGCAAGTTGTTATATTTGCCCTATTCTTGATGAATCAGCTGTCCTTGTTTCTGTTAATTGTATTTTCTTTTCTATGTACTTATGAGAGAATAACAAAGTTGATTCATCCATTTTATTTTTTGTGTTTATATAAATGAGAAAACTGAGACCCTAGGGGCCACGCCACAGAGGGTATATAGGTGAAAAATGAGTTAGAATGTTAAATTAGAAACTTATTATTTGTGTGACCCTAGGCAAGTCACTTAAACTCTTAACTTCAGTTACCCCATCCTTAAAATGGGGATAATAATAGCTCCTAACTTACAGGGTTATTGTGAAGATCAAATCATATATGTAAACCTCAAAGTGCTTGTTACTGGAATCTGAAGATCTTCCCTGCTCCTAGGACCTTTGATAGGCTTAAGTGGCTCTGATGGGCTTCCTAGATTTGAAAGTATACTCTGCCCCCTAACAGGCTGAATGTGGTCACATGGAGCCTGTGACTGGAGGCTTGTTCTTCAGGAATGTCCATGCCTTATTACTTTGTGATTGGGCAGTAGGTCAAGACAGCTGTGATATTCTCTGATCTAGGAGAAGGCTATATAACCCCTGATGTGAGGTTTTGCTTTGGGGCTCACTTTGGAAAGAGTTGTTTGATTTGGCCAGATGAGACTCTGGGAAGCCATTGAGCCTCCCGGCTTTGAAAAATCCAAATATTGGTGCTTCCCTCTCTGGTGACTGACTAGGTATAGATGTAATGGTCAGACAGCTGGAAGCCCTGTCTACTGATCTGTTTCTTTGTCTGCCTGTAACTTCTGTTTGTATTCTCTGAAGTTCAGGGTGTTGACTTTTTCCCCTGAACTAGGTAAATGATACATATTTGATTGATTAAAGTAAGATTGTTAACCCGTTTTGAGTTGCTTTCCTTTAGAAAAACAGATCTAAGAACCTACGTTAGCAGCCAGCCTGGGTATGCTAGGGTGCTTGCTGGTACAATGCTGTGTAAATGTTAGCTATTTTTATTAATTGTTTTTTTTTTATTTAACAGTTCTACCTCCATTCTCAGCTTTTAAAGAAAGAGTAGCAAATACTTTATGGAAAGCA
The DNA here is from genome assembly GCA_028646575.1 of Pseudocheirus occidentalis. Taxonomy (NCBI): domain Eukaryota; kingdom Metazoa; phylum Chordata; class Mammalia; order Diprotodontia; family Pseudocheiridae; genus Pseudocheirus; species Pseudocheirus occidentalis. The sequence continues at coordinate 42,303 of JAQQSW010000245.1, forward strand.
AATTTTTGTTTCTTTTTTTTAAGGGCAATTTTGCAATTTATTTTATTCTTCATGTTTAAATTTTTATTTATTTTTACTTTACATCATTCATTTTCATGAGATTTTGAATTACAAATTTTCTCCCTGTCTTTCCCCTACCTACCACCCAAAAACAGCAATCCCACTCATACTCCCTCCCCCACTCAGCTCTCTCCTATGTCCTCCCCTATCACCCTTCTGACTTTCTGGGAGGGCAAGATGGATTTCCTTACCCCACTACCTGTATATTTCTCTCCTTCCTATTCCACCCCCCTACTTGTTCTATTATCTACTTTGTCCCTTTCCCTTTACAAAAGTATGTGCTTCTAACAATCCTCCCCCCACTTTTCCATCATTTCCCCTCTCATCCCCTTTTCTACTTACTCTCCTGTAGGACAAGATACCCAATTTAGAGTGTATGTCATTTCTTCCCTAAGCCAACTTCAATAAGAGTACCGTTGACCTATTCCTTTTTGCCTTCCTGTTCTTCCCCACCATTGTAACAATTATCCCTTGTCTCTTCTATATGAGAGGATTGACCCTGTTCTGTCTCTCCCTGTCTCCTCTCATACTATTCCTCTCCCACTTCTCAATTTTACCTTTTAAAATATTATCCCATCTTATTCAATTGATCCTGTGCCCTCGGTCTATGTACACATATATACACACACTCACATATGTATTCATACACATATATATCCTCCTATATAGACATATGTGTATGTATACATACATATATATACATACATATATATATATATATATATTCCCTTCAAATATCCTCATACTGAGAAAAATTTCATAAGATACAATTATCATTTTTCTGTGTTGGCATGTAAATAGTACAACTTTGATAAGTTCCTTATGATTTCTTTTTCATGTTTACCTTCGCATGCTTCTTGTATTTGAATGTCAAATTTTCTGTTCAGTTCTGGTTTTTTCATCAGGAATGCTTGGAAGTGCTCCACCTCATTGAATAATCATATGTTCCCCTGAAACATTATACTCAGTATTGCCAAGAAGGTGATTCTTGGTTTTAATCCTAGCACCCTTGATCTCTGGAATATCATATTCCAGGCCCTTTGATTCCCTAATGTAGAAGCTGCTAGATCCTGGGTTATCCTGATTGTATTTCCACAGTATTCAAATTGTTTCTTCTTGGCAGCTTGTAATATTTTCTCCTTGATGTGGTAACTCTGGAACATGGCTATAACATTCCTAGGAGTATTCTTTTGGGGATCTTTTTCAAGAGGTCATTGATTAATTCTTTCAACCTCTATTTTGCCCTCTGGTTCTAAAACATCAGGGCAATTTTCCTTGAGAATTTCTTGAAGGGTGCTTTGATGCATTCTAGGTTCTTTTTTTGATCATGCTTTGAGGTAGTCCAATAATTTTTAAATTGTCTCTCCTGGATCTATTTTCCAGGTCAGTGGTTTTTTCAAGGAGATATTTCACATTGCCTTCTCTTTTTCATTTGTTTAAATCTGTTTAATAATATCTTGATTTCTCATAAGTTCATTGCTTCCATTGCTCCACTCTAATTCTGAAGGAATTATTCTCTTCAGAAAGCTTTTGAGATTCTTTTTTTCATCTGGCAAACTTGACTTTTTAAGGCATTCTTCTCATCATTGGCTTTTTGGGCCTCTTTTGCCATTTGACTCAATCTGTTTTTTAAGGTGTTATTTTCTTCAGTCAGGTTGTTGACCCTCTTTTCATGATTTTCTTGCATCATTCTCATTTCTCTTCCCAATTTTTCCTCCACTTCTCTTATTTGGTTTTAAAAATCCTTCTTAAGATGCTCTATGTTTTTATTTTTTTATATAAAAGTCTATATTTTTCTTGAAAGATTTTGGTGCAGGAATTCTGACTGTGTTTTCTTCCTCCCTTTCCATGCTTTGATCCTTTTTGTCCCCCAAAAAGGAATCTAAAGTTGCATTGCTGGGTTTGCTTTGCTTTCTTTGCCTGCTCATGTTGCCAGTCAGTTACTTGACTTTTAGTTTCAGTAGAATTCTGCTTTCAGAGGGGAGAGCTCTGTCCCAAATCACTGGGGTTTTTGCAGCTGCCAGAGCTATTAGGAGGCCACTGTTTCTGCAACTTCCTCCAGCTTTGGCTCACTGAAAACATCGCTCAGGACCACCACCCAAGACTGTGATCCCTATCCAGGTAGCTCAACAAGAGCACTTAACCTTTGAATGATTGCTTAGCCCCCTTGCAATCTGAAGGCCGCAAGCTTCTAAAGAAGCCACATGGAGGTGGCTGCAGCGTCACCACTTCAGCTACTTCTAGCCCTGGGGCAGTCAGCTGGACCCTCTCCCCTGAATTTATCTGTGTTCCACTGACCTTTCACTTAGTCCTTTTTTTTTATTCTGGCAATTCTGGAAACATCACAGCTGCCAGTGATTCACGCTCCAGTCACAGCTTGTTCTAGTGGCCCTAGGGCTCCAGCTGTGGTTGTATCAGCAAGCACCCTAGCATACCTAGGGCAGCTACTAACACAGGTTCTTAGATCTGCTTTTCTAAAGGAAAGCAACTTGAAAAGGGTTAACAATCTTACTTTAATCAATCAAACATGTATCATTTACCTAGTTCAGGGGAAAAAGTCAGCACCCTGAACTTCAGAGAATGCAAACAGATGTTACAAACAGAAGTTACGTGTAGAAGTTACAAATAGACAAAGAAACAGATCAGCAGATAGATTTCCAACCATCTGACCATTACATCCATACCTAGTCAGTTACCAGAGAGGGAAGCACCAATATCTGGGTTTTTCAAAGCTGGGGGCCTCAATGGCTTCCCAGAGTCTCATCCGGCCAAATCAAACAACTCTTTTCAAAGTGAGCCCCAAAGCAAAATCTCACATCAGGGTATATATAGCCTTCTCCTAGATCAGAGAATATCGCAGCTGTCTTGACCTACTGCCCAATCACAAAGTAATAAGATGTGGACATTCCTGAAGAACAAGCCTCCAGCCACAGGCTCCATGTGACCACATTCAGCCTGTTAAGGGGGGCAGAGTATCCTTTCAAATCCAGGAAGGTTCTCAGAGCCACTTAAGTCTATCAAAGGGCCTAGGGGCAGAGAAGATTTTCAGATTCCCATAACAGGGTTCATGCAGTGCTGGTCTGGGCTCCCAGCACACTTCGATGAACCCCTTCCCATCTGCCTGCCAGGCTGCCTTCAGCAGGAGCTTTGCTACACTGTCATTTTGTAAGTTCTCCAGCTTTAAAATTTCTTTAGAGTCATATTTTATAGGTATTTGAGGTGCTTATGGGGAGAGCTGCAGAGTTTTGCTGCTTCTACGCTGCCATCTTGACTCCACCAGGAAAGCAAGTTTTAAGGAAAGAAAACAGAACTGAGTCATCTGTAACATGAGGGAAATAGGCTACCTGTTTTCTGAGATTCCTTCTGTCTCCAAAATTCTATTTCCAATTGAATGTTTAAATCATTAACTTAATGCCCCTGAAGAACTATCTCTGATTTATATCTGATTCACTGCTAAAACCTTAGATAGACAACTTTACCCTTAGAATATGAGTTCCTTGAGAGTAAGGACTGTCTTTCTTTTCTATTTGCATTCCCAGCACTTTAGCACAGTGCTTAACAAATGCTTAGTCCTTTCATTTAAGGAGAAAAGAGGTACAGGGGGTTGAGAGGCAGACACTGAAATGCCTAATGAGCTGATCATATCATTGGCAGAAGCTAATTGAACATCATAGGTCATCTCCTCATTCTCCCAGATGGATCAGAAAAACCCACCTGTTCTTTTCTTTTTTTTTTTTTGAAGGGGCAAAGGCAAGGTAATTGTGGTTAAGTTCTTGCCAAAGGTCACATGGCTAGTTTTGTGTTAAGTGTATGAGGCCGGATTTGAACTCAGGTCCTCCTGACTCCAGGGCCAGAGCTCTATTGATTGGGCCACTTAGACACCCCTAAGATCTCCTATTTTTGACATCACATACAGTACAATACAATACAAAAAATTGACAAACTTATTTTAGGCATTGAGGAAATAGGCTCCTTGTGAGTAAAACTATGGACACAAAATATTCAATATCTTCATGGTTTATCTTTCAAAAATTAAATATTCAATATAAAGGGATTGAAGAGCCAGTTATACTCAGATTCATTGAATTTTTTTTAAATATTGATTTTTTTTAAAGCAGCCATTTTGCAATTTGTGTTCTTTCTCAGGAGTAGAACCACTTCAATTATATTTCTCTAGCCCACTATTAACTGTATGATTCTAGGCTTAAATCCGTAGTTCGGGAACCATCGATTTTAAAAATCCTCAAAAATAGCCTCATGAGGGAGGTTTGCATAATTCAATGATCCTCATCTGTATTACTAGGAATCATGTGCTCCTGGTGGAGTCTCTCATAACAATAATGCCTGAGATGAACACTCTGATTAAAGACAGTCCAACCCTAAAAACCAGTTTCTGGAAAAAGTGTGCTGATGGCTATAGTCAAGTTGGTTCAAAATGTAGGCTTTCTCTGACATGGTGGGAGGAAATCAGCTCAGCTAATGTGGATGCAAAATGCACACAGCATTTCTTTTCAACTAACATTGAAAAACTGAAGATAAGTAATTTTCTCTATGATCTCTTCAACTCTGAAGGAATTTGGAGATATCTCTCCTGTGGAATAAGGATTATACTTGCTCTGCTTAGCCTCAGAGGACAGAACTAGGAACAACAGGTTGCATAAAAGTGAATTTTGGTTTTATATTAAAAAAAACACATATTGTCCACACAGTTGTCCAAAAGTAGGATGAGAGAAAGTGAGATCCATATTACTAAATATCTATGAGGACTGATTAAATGATCTCTTTTCAGTGGTGTTGTAAAGGAGATTCCTACTTAAATATGGATTGGACTAGATAGCCTCTGAGATCCTGCCCGATTCTGAGATTCTGTGATGGACAGTAGTAGGAGACGTAAAATTATCTAAAGAGTCATCCATGAAATCTAACAATCTGTAGCTAAGTCCATTCATTCATTTAATAGTAGCCCTGTTTTAAAATCAATCTTATTTACTGTGTACAATTTAAATCATGTTAGTGATTTGGATCATGCTAGAATGGGAGGGCTTTCCCTTTGGATTTGAAACTATTGAGCTCTCTAATAAGTTGTAGCAATGAACATTTTATCTGTTTTGCTATTATAGGCCCAATTTGCACTGCTTAGTATACTGGCATTTTCATTACTGTGACCTTGAAGCAGTGAGGAAGAGAACCTTTACAATGTATAATTAAATTTCTGTTCTTTTAAATCACTGCCATCATTATACAACTGTCACATACTCTTTTAGTCACTGAGTACTTTATAATCTGGTATTTCTTTGGAAGTCAGGGGAAAGAATCAGGGTAGACTACCAAACTTATGACCATCACAAATAGAAATTCACACATCTTTTATGGGCAATAGGACTTTTTTTTCTGCAGATGGGATTATGTGTGGGATTGATTAATTCCCCAGAACAAAGTCTCTGTGTTCTCCATGTGTTTAAAGGCAATGCCATTTGGCCAGCAGGAGTTTGTTTTTGTGGTTTTGGTTTTTTTTTTTTTGCATAAATGTTTCATCCTTACGAACCAAATGCTAGTGGTTGTCTTGCTGTTGCAACTGATATACTGGAGCTCCAAAGGGAGAAGTCTGTTTGCTGGCAGATGCAGATGGTAGTACTATTCAACTCTTCCAGGGTATGCTAATCTTCTAACCAGAAGGTGCTCTTTCCTAGCACAACTGACTTGGAGTCTGCATAATTGCTTTTACCACTAGCTAAAGAGGAGAAGATGCATTTTTAAGTGCAAACATACTTGACTGTCCATCTTGTTAATCGTGGAGTAATCAGAGGCATCAAACTAGGGAGAAGGAGGAACAATAGGACAATTCCCAAATAAAGTGGAACTAGATTAAAATGTAATTGGGAAATGTTTAGCGAAGTAAAGAAAAATGCAATACAGCATAGATAATGATAATTTATGGTTTTCTAAGTCATTATACTGCCATTTCTATAAGTGTTTCATGTGTGGTGTTTGTAACCCCTTTAAAATAATCAGTTAGAGACTTTTCTTAAAAAAGGCAAAAATGGAGTTTTATTGCTTTCTCATGAGAAAGGACACAACAAGCTACCCGCAGTATAAATACGAAATAATTAATGAAAGGAAGGCACTAAAATTAAAAGTGATTGACTTCCTGCCAAAAATGGGATTTCCGTGGAAGCCAGCAGGCAAAGATGAGGAGGGAGAGCATTCAAGGCATGGAGGACAGCCAGAGAAAATGCAGGGAGCATAGAGATGGGATACCTTATTCACAAAAGAACCAGAAGGCCAGTGTTACTAGATCAAGAATTCCATGCAGTAAGGTAAAAAGACTTGAAAGGAGTGGGAAATGAAAGACTTTGAGCCCTAAATAGAGGATTGTGTATTTGATCCTGCAGGTGATAGGGAGCCACTGAACTGATTAAGGAGGGTGACATGGTTGTGTCTGAGGAGAGAAAACTTGAAAACTTCTCAGAATGTCTTATATATTGGAGTCAGTTCTGACTCTCTACTTCACCCTTCCCTCCCCCGCAGCCCTTCTGCCCCTTTCTTTACTACTGCCACATCAGTATTAGGCCCTTTAGGATTTTTCAACCTCCAACCTTGCTGGTGACTTTTCTCCCTCCCCCTCCCTTGCTTTTGGACTCTTCCCCCTTTCCCTTGCTGTCAATCAGCATTAAGCTCTTAGCCCCTCCCTTCTTCACTTTGGCTCTTGCCAAATAAGAACAGGTACACTTTAATTGGCTATCTCTTATTTCCTTGTCATTTGCCATCAGGGAAGAATTTTGTGCCCAGACTTGAGCCTGCCCATGGGAAAAGGGACTGCCAAGGGGAAGGGGCTTAACTGCATTAGGGTATAAATTCTTGTTCTGTCTTTTGCAACGCTCCTCCTCTCCTTGACCCATAATGGGGAGGATATCCCTCTTCTCCCAGGAGAAGATAATAAAATTTTCTGTTTTTATCCTACAAAATCTCCATGTTCTAGATTAAATGTTAAATGAGTTTTTTCATCCCACACAGTTGGATCTCTGCTTTAGGAAAATCACTCTGGATGGACTGGAGTGAAGAGAAACTTGATGCACCAGCAAGCCATCACAATAGTTCAGGCATAAGGTGATGAGGTCTACATTTGAGTGGTGGCAGTATCAGAGAAGTTATCATAAAGGAGATATATTGCAAAGGTGAAAATCCGCAAGTCTTGACAACCAAGGGGGAGGGGGCAGGTGAGAGATAGTGAGGAGACAAGGCTGTGAGCCCAAAGAATTGGGAGGATGATGTTGTCCTCTATAGTAATAAAGAATTTAGGAGGCAGGGAGGGCTTTGGGGGGGAAATAATGAGTATAGTAATAGACATGTTGAATTTAAGATGTCTACTGGACATCTAATTCAGGATGTATGAGAGGCAGTTTGAGACGTGAGATTGGAGGCCAGCAGAGGTTAGGACACAGGTAGATTGGGGAATCCTCAGAAAAGAGATAATAATTAAATCTACACGAGTTATTAAAATCACCAAGTGAAGTGGTATAGGAGAAGAGGACCCAGGATAGAACCATTAAAATACTGTAGTGCTTTATACATTCTAATTGCATTGTGGTTTTTATAGTTTTCTAATGCTCATTTGTTCATTTATTGAATGCCCTCTCTATGCGCCAAGGTACCATTCTTTCTTCTGTGAGATGTACAACTTCATAAAGCACAGTTTTTGCCTTTAAGCAGTTTATAATCTACTATTTGTTTACTGAGTATAATAGAAAAGTTCTAAGTTAATGATATAAGCAGCCAACATGAGTTGCCAGTGCCAAAAAAAGCATTAATAATCTATTGGCTAACTGCCTGGTAATCAACTTCTCTGAGACAGATCCTCATATATTCAAAAGCATATATTCAAAGCCTTTCCAGTTTGGCCAAACTGAGAGCCCTTGTGCTCTTCTGGCAAGGCTCCATGGTCATTTCCACACCAACACAAATCATTAGATTAGGAAGATATAAGAAAAGCAAATGGATTGCACATTCACTTCTTGGAGAGAAAGATAGGGAACCACTGCTCAGAATCAGGAAGAACCTCCTAATAATCACAGAATCAGAGGATTTTGAGCGGGACCTTAGGGGCTGAATAGTACGACCTTGCCAACATAGCAAAGATACTCAAATTTCACCCATATGGGAATTTCCCTCATTAATGTGGCAATGGAGTTAGCAACCAGTCTGTGATTAATCAATCTAAAACACATATTAAAATTGTGTTTGCATATATGTATATATAAAAACACATATGTGCATGTGTGTGTATATAAATATATATATATTTGTGTATGTGTCTGTGTACGTAGAGATAAATAGTCACTATGGTTCTGTTGTCTTTTGCTATAGCAATAGTCATATATATTTATCATATGAAATATATGTGCTTGCAAATTAAGCTGGTGGCTTATGATTGCAAAAGGTAAGTCTTAGAAATCTAGTTGAGTCTCAGAGAGTTTAAATGATTTGTCGATGTGTTTGTATAGTCTACTTTATAATATGCTACTAGTATTATTTGTATGTGTGTCTATATTGATATATACATATGTGTGTGTGTATATATGTGTATTACATATACACATACACATACACATACATGTACACATACATATACATGCACATATACATATACATATACATATACATATATGCACATTTATACCCTAGTGTCAGGGTTAGAATTTGAATCCAGGTCTTTCTAAATACAAGTCCAACATGCTATCCTCTATACTTGTAGTGACAAACTCAATTGAAAACAGACTCCTAGGGGGTATATTTAGAAATAGGTACATATTAACATTACAAATTGCAAATTAACATTATTATTGATGTTGCATTATATTTTTATTTATTTTGTTAAACATCTCCCAATTGTATTTTAATCTGCTTCTGTCTCACACAGGAGTTTCGCAGGTATGAGTTTGACACTTCCGCTCTACACTTATTGTTTCATCTTTGAAACAAATGAAAAATGTGGGAGATCAATGGTAGTAGTAAGGGCTCTATTGAGTCTTGAAGACTTCAAGGAGCACATGACCTGAGCTTTGAGGAATGTGCTAGTTTTGATAGGAGGGTGGGGAGTAAGAAGATAATTTTAGATGAGGATAACAATAGGATTGATGAGAAAGACTCCATGATTTTGTTTGCTTCCTTATGACATGGCAGTAGCATAAATCAAGGTTGATAATGAAATACAATTCTCAGAGGACAAGATGCAGACAGAGCATAGATACTCTTTAGTCTTTGTCATAAAGACACCATGCCCCTGGCAATCACCAATGGCTGCAGGTAGTTGTGTAAGCCAGACATCTGGGTTGGAAGCACTCTGCATGGGACGTACCTTGCTCCACATGTGGGAAACTTTTGCAGAGAATCCTCTTTCTATTATAGTGGTCTGGCAGCAATATCACAAGAACAGAGCAAAATGGCAACCTTTCTGAAAACCAACTCCCACAGAAGCTCCAAACTAGTCAGACCATAGCTGTTCAAGTCCATTACCTCAGCAAAAACTCTCAGAGGAGCAGAAGCAGAAAGATAAGCAGTATACCGTCAAATTGTCATTGGTTCTTCAAAAGGAGCAACAGAATCTAACAGTATAAAGTCACAGGAGTTGATGGAGCTTTAGATGTCATCAGGTTCAATATCCCAACCCACTCAGAAATCTCCTCTGCAACATGCCTGACAGGTGGTCATTCAGATTCTGCTAGAATGATTCCAGTGATGGGGAGCTCTCTGCCTCTTAAAGTAGTGACCCAGTGCATTTTGAATAGTTACAAGAAGCAGTAAGAAACAACAGGATTTAGAAGAGAGTTATCCCTGAGTTCAAGTAGACATGGATTCAAGTCCTGCTTTGGATTATAAGGCCTCAGATAAGTCAATCAACCTGTAGGCATTCTATGTAACTCTCTAAAGATACAAGTAAAGAAGAAGGTGCCTATCAGCATTGGCAGTAGGAGGTTCTTCAGCAAGATCTACCTATACCAATGAAATAATAGAGTCCTTATAAAGATTTAAGGAACCATGATGTTAGAATGCAAGACTTGGAGTTAAGATTTCAGTTCAAATCTTGCCTCAGATACTGGCTGTGAGATCCTAGGCAAGTCTACAGATGACAACAGTTATCTAGTTCACAGGGTTTTTATAAGGGTGAAATGATTTAACACAAGTAAACCACTGTGCAAATCTTTGCATGTGTGTGTGTGTGTTTGTGTGTGTAAAAGATATTATGAGGAAGGAAAGAAGTCAGAAGACATAGATTTATAACTCTGTCCTGGTGCTTACTAAGCAGCTAAATGGCACCGTGGATATAGACCAGGCCTAGAGTCAAGAAGACCTGAGTTCAAATACAATCCCTGACACCTACTAGCTGTGTGACTCAGGGGAAGTTGTGTAACCCTGTTTGCCTCAGTTTTCTCATCCATAAAATGAGATGGAGAAGGAAATAGCAAACCACTCCAGTATCTTTGCCAAGAAAACCCCAAATGAGGTCATGAAAAGTTGGACAGAACTGGAATGACTCAACAAAAACCTATTGCTTATTATCTCTATGACCTTGGAAAATCATGACCTCTCTAACCTTTAATTTTATCATCCATAAAATGATAGGATTGAATTGATTGACTTCTTATGTCCCTTCTAGTTTAAAATTGCATGAGCTTAGTTTTTTAAATTTCATTGATATCTCTTGTTTTTATATCACCTAACTTTCTATATCCCTGAGTCTAAAAAGTCCTTTTTTTTCATTGATTTGTGGTAACCACTTCTCCCCCCATTAACACTGCTATCTGCATATCTTTCTCATCTGCATCCTCATGTTGTCATGGAAATGATCTTGGGTTTTTTAATGTTCTGCTGGAAGACACCAGGTCTGAGAGTTCTACCACCTGAAAAGGCTGACTTTGCCATACATTGTGTATCTATTGTCCAAGGAGCCATCTAGATAAATTCAAAAAAGTTCATCACCAGATTTGATCCTTGGTAATGAATTTTTTTTAATTTGACCCCTGAAACTCAAGCAGATTTTCTACTAAGGCATGAAGAAAATAGACCCTCAATAGGCAGAAGAAGCACCCACACAAATGACACATTGGATCCTTGAAACACTGGCATAGATATCTTTGAAAACAGGGAGAGTCAGTCGAAGTTTGTCCTCTCGAAGTCTCCAATTTTAGCACAACTGCACCAAAATATATTTTAGAAAGAAAGAAGAGTTGCAGGTGAATCTGCTTCTGGAGAAGGCAGGTGCCTAACTACTGGCCAAAATGTTAAAATACTGGATCCATTCAGTTCTACAATTTGCAGCAATGCCAGCAACCCAGGAAATACCAAAGACCTGCATATATCAGCAAACAGCTGAAGATCATTTTCAGCAACACTGTGCCCAAAGCAAAGAAAGGAGCCCTAAAGATCTCATTAAACCTTTCGAGCCTGAATGTTCAACTGATTTCATTATAAGCCACAAATTCTGCCTCCTGCACTTACCGAAGCTTCTCTCAAATCAACATTTTTTCCTACTTTGTTGGAGACAATGTGCCACAGTGAGCAACTTTACTTTTTTTAGGGCTTGCAAAATCAGTTCATACTCTTTCAGTCTGGGGGTCTGAAGAAACCAGTCTTTTTTATCCGGTTTAATATTTTGCATTTTTCATAAAAGGAAACCTATTTGACCATTATATACAATTTCTTTGGATTTTAGCTTTGTGGTGTGTTGCAGCAGAAAGAACATATATTGAAAGAAAAGGACCTGGGTTCAAATTCTTTCTCCTTTAATTTATTATCTATGTGACCTTGGACAAGTCACATAAACTCCTTGGACCCCTGTTTTATCATTCATAAAGTAACAGGGTTGTACCAAGTTATCTCTATGATCTCTCCCATCTCAAAATCTGTAGTTTTATGAATCTAGGTAGGTCATGTGATCTGTTGAACTTAGAGGAGGAAGAGGATGAAACCTGGGTTCTTCTACCAAATTATCCTGTGGTCAAGAAAGATATACCTCTCTGTCTTTATCTGCCAAATAAAAATAATAGTACCTACTTCATGGGAGGCTAGGCGGTGCAATGGATAGAACATCAGTCCTGGAGTCAGGGAGATTCCTCTTCCTGAGTACAAATCTGGTCTCAGACTCTTACTAGATGTACTCTAGACAAGTCACTTAACCCTATATCCTCAATTTCCTCAACTGTAAAATGAGCGGGAGGAGGAAATGACAAATCACTCCAGTACCTTTACCAAAACAAACAAATGGAGTCCTGAAGAGTCAGATAGGACTGAAACAACTGAGCAACAGCAATCTACTTTATGTGGAAACTGGAAGAGTTTAGAGAATGAATATAAATTTGTCAGGGAAATGGGAATTCATTACTCATTTCCTTTGTAGTGGTGTTAATTTTCAGCACAGTAGCACATAGATTGCTTTTCAGTGAATAATTTCTTCCAATCCCCATGGCCTTAAGTTTAATAGTGTTCCTCCAAAGACTGAGTAATCTTTGCTCTTCTCATATCTAATATCAAATGCTTCAAACTCTTACATTTTTCTTTTTATTGTCTGGATATTGCTTTTAATGATATTTGCTCCAAAAAGAGAAAGTGTCCCTGGATCCCATAAATGTCTATGAATAGAGAACAGGATACCAGTTTCCTACTGAGCTGTAGCATAAGAAAGGTTTCTTGCTCTTCTTGCTATTTAGCAAAGCACAATTTCTTTCAGATCACCTTAATTTGGTGACATGAAATATTCTTTTTCTTTTTAGCACCTGAGCATAGCAGTGTTCCTGTCCCATAGCAACTATCTCTTATGACTTCCCAAATGTTGCCGTTTGCCACCTTCTTTGATGAGATATAGTTAATATCTTAATCTGTAAAAAGGAATGGTATCTACCAGATGATCTCTAAGGTCTAACCCCAATGATTCTGTTATCCTTAACAAGTCCTAACAGTTCTATTATGCTGGATAGTTCAAATGGGATCTCGGTTAACTCCTTAAGAAATTAGCTCTGTCATAGTCCCTTAAGTTTATTGCTGTTATAAAAGTTGTTTTGAGGTATATGAAGGAATGAACAAATGGATGAATGGGTGAGTGAATGAATTGATTGAAATAAATGAAAACTTCTCAGATGATACTCTAAAATCTAGTAAGCTGGGGGTGGCTAGGTGGCACAGTGAATATAGCACCAGCCCTGGAGTCAGGAGGACCTGAGTTCAAATCCGACTTCAGACACTTAACACTTACTGGCCCTGTGACCTTGGGAAAGTTACTTACCCCAATTGCCCTGCCCTCCAAAAAGCAAAAAAAAAAAAGTAAAATCTAGTAAGGTTTTTCATGGGAAACAGGCCCAAGTTCGCCTTCACCAGGAATCACATGATTTACAAGGATTCAAAACTCAGAGCTATAGGGAGTCACCCCTCTCCTCAGTGACACCTCAGCATAAGATGTGCCAAATAAGGACATAAGTGCTTTCTCAAATGTACATTGGGTGCTCTACTGTTTCCTTGTTCTGGTACTTGAGGTAGAGTGCCGCACTTAGATTGTGCACCTGACTTCCAGACAATGGAAGAAAAGGGTCAGAAGTGGGGTAGAGGAGAATTCCATATTAGGGCTTTATAACTTCTCCATTTCCTTTTGTAAATTGCTTCTCCTCCCTAACCATTTGTCAGGAGGGTGGCCCTTTCTTGAGATTGTAATAAACCTTTTTTTTTTCTGCTCCCTACCTTGAGAATCCTGAGAGTTATTTGGGTAAGAATCTTTGTTGCACACAGTTTTGGGGTGCACACAGAATGAGTGAAAAAGCAGTTGGGAATTACTTGTTATGTGCCAGGCACCTGCTAATCATTGAAGATACAAATTCAAAATAAAATTAATTTTCTGCTCTCAAAGACCTTCTCCTCTAATAAGGGAAATATACTACATATACCACAAGAGAGGAGTATTTTTGAGTTTTTTCACTTTTGGGGGGAGGGGGGAAGATAGGGCAATTGTGGTTAAGTGACTAGATCACACAGCTAGTTTTGTGTTCAAGTGTCTGAAGCCGGATTTGAACTCAGGTCCTCCTGACTCCAGGGCTGGTGCTCTATTTTGCTGCACCACATAACAGCCCCAGAAGAGGGGTATATTCAACTGGGAAGTGAGTGGAGGAGGAGGACAGCTATGATTGACTAGTCCTTCTTAAGAATAGTAGTTCCGATTTGATCCCTTAGGAAGAAGTAGAAGGAGAGAGAGGAGAAAAGAAAAAGGCTTCAGGGGTGAAGACTAAGAGTAGGTTTGAAGCAGGGAGCATATGCATGAAAATGACTAAAGAAGGGCAGGACTATAGGTCCTAACAGGACTATTCACTGGAAACTCTCCTCCATCTGGAACCTAGGGCCCCAGGGCAGGAACAGGAGAGCCAAAGAGCAGACATGCAATAAAGACATCTGGAGAGCAGCGGAATGATAAGTCTGGGTGAGCTTAGTTATAGAACTATAATGAAGTGTGAAAACAGAAGAATAGGAGCCGCTAGGTGGTTCAGTGAATAAAGCACAAGCCCTGGAATCAGGAGGACCTGAGATCAAATCTGGTCTCAGACGCTTAATACAAAGCTAGCTTTGTGACCTGGGGGAAGTCACTTAACCCCAACTGCCCTACCTTCCCCCCTCCAAAAAGCAAAATAAAAAAAAACCAGAAGAATAGGACCATCTATTTTTTTAATTAACAAAATTTATTAAATCAACAAATTAATAAAATTTGATTTAAAAAATAAAGAAAGACAAGTAATTAGGGGCAGCTAAATGGCTCAGTGAATAGAGTATGGACCTGAAGTCAAGAGGACCCAAGTTCAAATCTGACCTCAGACACTTGAGCACACTTACTAGCTGTGTAACCTTGGGCAAGTCACTTAACCACAATTTCCTTGCTTTCTCCTCTTAAAAAAAAAGAAAGAAAAAAAAACAAGTAATTATAGGCACAAAAACCAAATCCTTACATTGGCCATTTACAAAAATAAGTCTCATTTTGTACCCTGAATCCATCAGCTCTCTGTCAGAAGGTAAGTAGCATATTATCTGGAGGAAATGTCTCACCTATGAGACAAGGGCTCAGGGATACAAATAAGTACAATAAAAATCAACCTAGGATTTAAAAAATGCTATTTTTATCTGCAGTATGACTAGAGCCTCATGAAATAACAGCCTACCTTCAGGTATTATGGGTGAATGTCAACCAGTGGTTTTCCTTCCCCAGTTATCATTCAGAAGCCAGTTGACAAATCTAAAGGGCTGACACTAGTCTTAGAAACAAGGATTTATTTACCAGTTCATAAAGAAATCCCCATATCTGGAATGCATCTCCTTTTTTCTGCCTTGTAGAGAACCGTTTCCTTAAAAAAACAGTTAACTGACACCTCCCACACAAGACCTACGTTGAGCCTCCAAGTTATTAGTACTTTCTTTCTCTTCAAATTATATTACTTTCATATTTACTTGCTTGTGTTCCTGTGGAATCCTTTCACCCCATTCTCCCCCACCCACCCAGTAGAATATAAGTTGCTTGAGGGTAAAAAGTGCTTTGTGTTATTTGTGTTCATTTACCCAGGTTCTGGAACATTGTCTTATACAGATCAGGTCTTAACTTTTTTTTAGTGAACTGAATTGAATCTCCTTTCTCCCTAGTACCTCAGTCTCTCAGAAATTCTCCTCAGTTATAGTCTAAAAAGAACGATTTATAAGACAAATAATGTGTCTCCATTGAGCAATATTTAAAGATGCTCTGTTCAATGAAGTGCAGAGAAAGTTCCCATAATGAGAATTTCTCATCCACCATCAACTACATGGGGGATATAAAATGGAAGTTTTTAATTAAAATTAGTATTTTTGCCCTTTTTTTCTGCTCCAGGTGCTGTTGCCATGTTCACAGACAATTGATTTTATTTACACTGACGCCATCTTGATGCACCCTCAAAGATTACAATGTCATAAAGGAAAAGAGGTAATAAGCACTGTGGTTTCATTTGTGATAGCTGTTGGCTGAATGAACATGTTTACAAGTGCTATAAAATGAAATTCATCCAAATATCCATAGGACACCAAATATCTACTGCTAATGTCTCTGAGGGTTCAGAACAAGAATTGTCATATATATATATATATAATGTAATATATACATGTGTATGTTTATGAGTATATGTATATGTACATGTGTACACATAAACATATACATGCATGCATATACATATGTGTATATGTATATAAAGAAAGCAAACCCACAAATCTCAACCTCAGGTGAAGAGAGAAATCTTCTTGCCTAACTTGACTATACTCCAAATCAATCTTGTCATCTTCAAGGCTCCAAAACATAAAGCTTTCATTCTTGATTTGCTTTTATGGATATCCAAAAGAAATACTGGCTCCTAAATCAATAGTCAGATAAACATATGACCATGCTGAGAAATCAGAAGCTGTTTGGATTACCCTTCATGGATCTGTTCCCTAAAGGGAAATAACTTAGCTTTATAAAATTCTGAGTTAAGCCCTTAAACTAAGTGATCAGATGTCTCTGTTCTTTCAAAATAAGCAGTTCAGAGTCCACTGGCTTTTCTAAGTTCTGAAGGAGAATTGAAGATATCCTCAGCTTAGTATAAACTTTAAAGAGCTTGTTCTATTAAACTGTCTCAGTAAGAGTAAAGCAATCCTAATCCAAATTCAGGATAGCCAGCTACAAACTTTAAGTCAAGAGCTCAGTCTATTCTTTCTAAATATTAGTTTGCTATATATCTCATCAAAGCACAACTTGTTTTTGACAAGATGCACACTAGGGGAAAAATGACCTTTTTTTACCCCCTTCTGAACTTAATAATGCTGTTATACTTCTATACGGATGAATGAATAGCATGAGACTCTTTCTTTTCAGGGTGTTCAGAGCAAAAATGATATTAGTAAGGAAATAAGCTCATAAAACAATAGACTAAGAGCTGAAAGGGACTTCAGATGCTATTTAATCCATTTCTTTCATTTTACAAAAAGTAACACAGGGATGGTCTCGTCTGAAGCGAGCCAGCCAGCCCCCTGCCAGGTTGGTGGGAGCAGCCAGCAGCCAGGGTATGAACTAACGGGCCGAGGTCCTAGAGTTGTCCGTGGAGGGGCGGCAAGTGGAGGAGGCCCTGCTGGCCGTGCTGCACACTGTGCTTCTGCATCGGAGCACCGGCAAGTTCCACTACAAGAAGGAGGGCACCTACTCCATCGGCACTGTGGGCACCCAGGACATCGACTGTGACTTCATTGACTTCACCTATGTGCGCGTCTCCTCTGAAGAGCTGGACCGGGCCCTGCGCAAGGTCGTCGGGGAGTTCAAGGATGCCCTTCGGAACTCGGGTGGTGATGGACTAGGGCAGATGTCCTTGGAGTTCTACCAGAAGAAGAAGTCCCGGTGACCATTTTCTGATGAATGCATCCCATGGGAGGTGTGGACAGTCAAGGTCCACGTGGTAGCCTTGGCCACAGAGCAGGAGCGGCAGATCTGTCAAGAGAAGGTGAGAGAGAAGCTCTGCGAGAAGGTCATCAACATCGTAGAGGTGATGAACCGGCACGAGTACTTGCCCAAGATGCCCACACAGTCTGAGGTGGACAACGTGTTTGACACAGGGCTTCGGGATGTGCAGCCCTACCTCTACAAGATCTCCTTCCAGATCACAAATGCCTTGGGTACCTCTCGTTCACCACCACCATGCGGAGGCTCATTAAGGACACTCTGGCCCTCTATCTTCAAAAAGCCAGGCCAAGGGAGAGGACTGGATGGGAGACGAATTCTCAGTAGCCTTTTGAGAGGCTCTGTGGGCCTCAGAAACAGGCAACTGCATTCTTTATCTCTTTGGGAACTTGAATGGGCAAGGTGCATGTAGTGGGGAGCTGCTCTGCATCCCTGGGGGATATTTGGAAGGGACTGTGACAAAAATCAGGAGTTATGGTACCTGGGCCAATCAGAGTAGAAGTCAGGCCTCTTGGCCAAGCTTTCTAGGAGCAACTTGTTATCTTTCAGGCCCTTCTTCCCTCCTCAGATTATCTCTTGAATTGAAGGTCTCCCTCTTTTTTTTTTTTTTTTTTTTTTGCTGACAGCACAGGCTCCCTCCCCATCCCTCTCAAACTGTTGAAGATGTGTTCATCTTCAAGTCCTTACTTAGGACACTATTACTGTCTTTTCAAATCCCTGGTGTGGGAGTCCCCTTCCCCTCTTCCTCTTCTTCTGTACAGAAAACACACTAAGGAATAGTG
>JAQQSW010000246.1:0-14883 GCA_028646575.1 Pseudocheirus occidentalis
GAGACCCTCCCTGCCCTACCAGAAAGTAAGAGAGCAGAGCAGGGGAGGGGTTTTACAATAGGACTGCTGTTTTAGGGTTGGTACAGGGGCAAGATGGGGAGAAAATTTGTAATTCAAAAATGTAATGAAAATGAATGATGTAAACAAGAAAACAAATAAAAAATATTTTTTAAAAAGAATATGCTTCTTACTTATATCTGTGAGAGGTATATGATGTGTTTCTCTTCTTTTTTATTGTATGATCTTTAATATTAAGCTCTATTTAGAATGCATTGTGGAATATAATGTAAGGTTTGTTCTAAGGCAAATTTCTGCCAGACTACCTTCTGTTTTCCCAACAGCTTTCCTCAAATGAGTTTTTCCTCGCAGATAATTCATGTTTTCTACTTTATCAGACACTGGGTCATTGAGTTCTAATGCTTCTGATTCTCCTTTGTCTAGTCCAGTGATTCTCAACCTTCCTAATGCAGTGACCCTTTAATACTTGTATGTGGGCGTATCTGCATGTTTGTGGACCTGTCTGGAGATGGATAGAGGAGGAGTGTCTCAGTTCCTAAGCAACCCCTGTGAAAGGGTCATTTGACCCCCAAAGAGGTCAAGACCCACATGTTGAGAACCACTGGTCTAGTCCATTGCTTTGATCTAGCTTTCTCTTTTTAACCAATACCAGATAGTTTTGATGATTGCTGCTTTATGATATAGTTTAAGATCTGGAAATGTTATTCTTCCTTCATTCTTACTTCTCTTCAATATTTCCTTTAATATTGTATATATTTTGGACTTGTAATGAATTTTCTTTTATCAAGTTTCATAAAGTATCCATTTGGTAACTTGATTGCTATATCATTAAAAGTGCAAATTAATTTTTATATCATTGTCATTTTTGTCATGTTGGCATGGCTTAACCATGAGCCCTGAATATTCCTCCAGGTATTTAAGTTGTTATTTCTTTAAGGAAGACTGAGCCATTGATTCAATACCAGTCTTTGGTGTACTTTGGTAGGTTGATTCCTAGATGTTTTATATATTTTGTAGTTAAAAGGTTGTTTATTTTTAAGGATTTTGTTAATCTACAATTTTGCTGAAGCTACTAATTGTCTCATTTTTTCAAATTCTCTATAAATTTTCCAAGTTAATCATATCAGCAAGTAGTGATAATTTTATCTCACCTTTAGCTATGTTTACATTTTTAATTTCTTTCTCTTGTGTTCTTGCTATTCCAAGCATTTCTGGAACCATATCAAATATTTATGAAAAGAATGGCCATCCTTACTTCATTTCCATATTTATTTGAAAAGGTTCTAATATAAGTTTCATTGTAAATTATGCTTGCTTTTTTATTTCTATAGCTTATTTTTATGATATTTAAAAGTTCTCTCTATGACTATGCTTAGTAGGATTTTTAGCCTTAAAATATTGCATTTTGTCAAAGGCTTTTTCCGCATCTACTGAGGTGATCATGTGGTTTTGGATATTTTGTTTCTAATATGATAAATTGCATCTATTGCTTTCCTAATGATGAAGCACCTTTGATTCCTTGGTATAAATCCCACATTTTCATAATGAAAGATTTCTTGAATAAATGGTTGTAGCATGTTTTACAAGATTTTATTTAAAATTTTAAAATCATTTTTCTTTAATTACATTGGTCTATGATTTCCTTTCCGTGTTTTGTCATTTCCTAATTTAGAAATTATGGCTATTTTTGTTTCATTAAAAGACTGTGGTAGGGGGCTTTTTTCTTAATTTTTGAGAAAAAATTTATGAAGTAGGGAATTAAATGTTCTTTAAAAGTATGATAGTATCCTCCTTTGAATCCATCAGAATCAGAAGGCTTTTTTCTTTGAAAATTACTTTACTGTCAGATTTATTTCCTTTTCTGAGATTGGATTATTGAATATTTGTAACTGATTTTCTGATAGTTTGTATAGTTTACATTTTTGAAGGTATTTCTCTATTTTGTTCTGTTTTGGTAGCATATAACTGTAGGTAATATGTTCTAATTATTCTTTCATTTCTTCTGATTTTGCCATAATTTAACCTTCCCCTATTTTTTTAGTTACTATAGTTTTTTCATTACATGTTCAGGCCATCCAAGTAAAATTCAAATGTACTTCCATTGTAGACATTGATGGAAATAGATTACCATAGAAACATGAGCAAATCTTACCCATTTCACATTTGTTTGTTGTTCATCTTCCAGTATTATCTATTAACTGTCCATGGAACTTACAGTTTGCTTATGTTCTGCTAAGTCCATTTTCTTTTTCTTGCTTTTTCCTGTTGTATGAGGTGCTAGTATTCAGAATCTTTTGACTTCTTGTCAGCCACAGAATTTGGTATGTTGCTGTTTGGTTGATTGATTCCTCCTTAATGTTTACAAATGGACATATACTCTAAACCAGTATTGTAGAGGGATGCTATATGTCAGTCCTTGGTAGGGAAATCAAGTGTTTGCTGGCTAAGGTGATTTCTGGTTGCTTTTGATTTTAACTCTGTGGCAATATTTCGAACTCAGTAACATCTCTGAGAAGTGGTAATAGCTATTTTAACTTTCATAAGTATAATATTTAAACAAAATAGCAAAACAATAGCGCAAAGCAATACTTCCCAAGAGAGTATATCAAATTAATTGTCAAATTAATTCTACAGATAGTTACTATAGGAATTGGAGGAGAGAGGGATCACTTTGAACAAAATTGGTCAGGACTTTCCAGAGGAGAAGACTAGTCTAGGTTTTGAAGAATGGGTAAGCTGTAGATAAGGAGAGAAGAAAGAGTATTCTTGGTCAGAGCAACAGTGTGAGGAAAAGTACTATAATTTTAAAGTCTATGTCCTATAGTTATATCTTTATTTCCCTTGATATTCTCACCCACCTAGTCCCATATCAGAAATCAAAGGTACACTATTTCTTCTCATTTCTTCTTCACATCCAGACAAGTTATCTCAACCACCTCTTCTTCCTCGGCATATTCTGTTTTCATGGAAACTTAAAGATCAGAAATGTGATATTTTTAAAGTGAGTTCTCTTTTCTCCCTCTGTGTTCAAGTTTTATTGCTTGCATCCCTCCAAGCAGAGGAAATAAACAAACAAATTGATTCATTGGCCTGAAAATTTTTTGACTTCTCCTTTTCTCCTGTTCCAATTCATCAATGGCATTTCATTCTGATCAAGTCAGGAACATCACATTTGTAATCTTGAATCTCTCATCAATCCATGTCTAAACATAAATGCTCCTACATCAGAATTCAGAAAAGAATGTCTTAAACCTTCAGAGGTTTTTAATCATGGGTTTTGCTATCCTCACATTCTGCTGTTTCCTTCATAATTTCTTAGTATTTACCTGGAAGGGTGATATTTGGGTTTTAACATCTGTTCTCCATTCACCTCAACTAATAAAACTAACACGTATTAATTAACTGTTTCTGTTAATAAATTGTCCAGGATATCTTTTTGAGACTTTTGGTCTCTCTTTGATGAGTACCACTTAAGAAATTCTCCACTCAATGGCATCAGCCTTTCCCACTTCTCTCTTTTCATTTTGTCATCTTTGCTTGTCTTAACATTTTACATCATTTATTTTGTGCATGTTTTTTCCCATTCTTCCTCTGTTTCTGAATTGAATGCATGGTTTATAAATAGAAAATGATTGCAATGTATATAAGGTACCTGTTGAAAAGGCTTTATTGCTAATTAGATTTGGGAAGTCATTCTAAGCTAATTAGAAAGACAACTGGAGACTATGAGTATATTACATAACAAAAACACAATGGAATTACACAGCCCTGTTTAATAACTAGTATAACCATATCCTAAAGAATTCTTTTATTACTTTTATTCATAATACAGCATGAAGCTCAGACACATCGCACATTAATGAAGGGTACAGAAAGCTTCATCTCTAGGGAATGTTGTGGACAATGGTAATGTGAGACATTTTGCTTTCAATTTAATTAACTAACTAGTACTTGTGTATCTAACTTTTAAAAGGAAAAATGATCTACCTAACTAGATAGATAACAGCCACATGCAGAACCATGTCAGCTTCAAAACATCCATGATTTCATTAGTTTGAGTCCTCCTTCTAGTAGTAATAATTCACATTTTCATGAATGAAACTTTAAATTTAAACTCTGGGAAATATTTTAAATGAGACTTGCAAGAAACCCTTAAATTAGAGTTCACTGAGAGGCAATGGGATGCCGTGGAAAGAACATTACACTTGAATTCACATGACCTGAGTTTGAATTCCTAGTGTATCACTTACTACCTATGTAACTTGGCGCATGTCTCAACTTCTAGGGGTGTCATTTACCTCTTGTATAAAATTAAAGGGTTAGACTAGATTACTGTTAAAACGTCTTCCATTTCTAGAGCTATGATTCTATAATATTATCATTATTCCCACTTCACAGATACAAAAAATTCCTTTGTGAGAGCTTATCATATCCTATTTGTGGTCACTTAATGACAGGTAGGATTTAAAGACAGGTCTTCCTTAGGACAAGCCCAGCACTTTTGCTCTCATCTCATACCAGAAACAAATCTCATCCTCTACATGCCCTAGTAGATGTTTTGATATAATTTGGTGGGGGTGGGGGGTCCTAGTGGTCAACTTCAAGTAAAGTAAACGTTTTTGAACTCAGTTAAGTTGATTGTTTGATGAAGTCCATGCTCAAAGTCTTTTCAGTTTGTGTTCCATTAGAAGATCCTTGTGAATTTAGGATCACCTCTGCCATCAACTAAGGGATAGGTGTCAAATATGAGTGGAAGGCCATTGCCTCGCAACACTCCTAAGTCGGTCAGGAACCAGATTAAAATGTAATTCGGAAATATATAAAAAATAAAGAAAAACACAATAGGACATAGATGATGTTAAGATGGTTTTCTAAGTCAATATTTGGCCAGTAGGGATCCTTAGCTTTAGTAGTACCATTTCTATTAATTTGATACCACTGATCTAAGGCACAATGATCAAACAAGGGGAAAGAGGGGAGGAGAAGAGAGACAAAAACAAAAAACAAAAACAAATATGAAGTATTGTACTTGCTTAAAATATTTACAATATTAGTTCACATACACTGCAAAAATATCCTTTCCTTTCAATAGAACTTCTAGTTTCCACATTTTCATGTTCCTTCTGAGCCTGATTAACTTTCCTTATGCTGCTCATTTGGCTACTGAACAAAGGTATTTATAGACTACGGGAAATTGCTTGTCTTTAGTAAACAGAAAACCCTTTCAAAGGTGAAGGTGAATACTATAATTTCTTCTTAGGGAATCTAAGGACTGGATGAGCCAATACCTTCATCTAACATATCTTCTCCCTCTCTAGCATATACCTAGTGATACTGAAAGCACAGGAATTTTCCCACATGACTCCCCTCCAACAACACAGATGGTAATTCTTTATTATTCAGTGGTTCAATCTTAAAGAATTACCTGAGGCACATAGAATTCAGTGAGTTATCCAGGGTCATGCAGAAGAAGGAAAGGGGGGAAGGAGGGAGCAAGCATTTATTAAACATCTGTTATATGCCAGGCACCAAGATAAAAAATGCTTTACAAATCTTATCTCATTTGATCCCTTGAGATAGGATTTGAACTCATACCTTTCCGACTCATCTTTAAGGACTCAATGCCCAAGACCAGACCACCTCTTCTGGTCAACAACAATGACAATAATAACGATAATAATAATAATAATTCTCTCTTGCAAAGACACAGCTGATTCTATTTCACAGCTTTTTCTTAATTTTTGGTTGCCAAAATTCAAAGAAGGTATTTTTTGTTAAGATGTCAATAATTGATGATTTTCAAATGGTTTGCTTTATATATTTTGAATGCTTGTTGATTATTCCCTAGATGTGAAATCATAGAAAATTAGGCTTCTTTCTCCTTCTTCCTTCCCTCTTCTTTTTCCCACCCTCCTTTAATTCCCACCTATCTCAAATTCAGCCTTCCCAATGGGGACTTACCAGATACCCCATTCAGTAAATAGATGTGTTGAATTTAATTAGTTCTAGTAGGTAACATTGCTTGACACTCCTAATAGTTACATTTTCTGTGGTGTTATCTGAAGAAAACTGATATTTCACTTCATGAAAGAGTAACAGACAAGTTCATTTGGGTATGGACAATAGGGCAATTGCTTATTTTTAAACATAAAAAAAACTAGATTCTCCTAGTTATGCATTTCATCAAAATATGCTGAACTGGTCCCTTAATTTACAGGAAGAGAAACATTGAAAAAAACTTTGCAATCTGAAAAATCAGCTGGTGAAGCTCTAAAATAAATAAATAAAATTATTCCAGTATGTCTTAACTCATGATTTTATACTGCAGGTCTTCTCACTACTTTTCTAAGTGTATGAGATCTTCCTGTTTTACAGTTTTGACATCTTGGCCATAAGTTATGACACACAGTTCATGCAAAGATAATAACAAAACATCTAAATTGAAAGCTCTGAAATGACAATATCAGTTGTCTTCTGATCCTAAACCATTAGATGGGGGCTGGAAGGAGGAGAAGACTAATATTTATGGTTTGGAGAGCTTCTAAAAGGACAAGAAAAGTACTCTGTCTCTTCCCTTGTGAGAGGGTCTATGGTTGCTGCAATGAGATTACATAACAAAGATGAAAATAAAGTCATCCAGACATTTCAGCGAGACAGTCATTGGCTACATCCCATGATCTTGGTGTAGTGATAGGGATGTAAAGTAGACTGGATTTAGAAGAAAGAAATCAGAGGTGTGAAGTGCAGATGTCCTTCCCAAAGAATTTGGATGTGAATATGAAAAGTGAGAAAACAGTATTTGGAGGGGAGTTAGTATAACAGAAGGTTTGGAGAGGATAGGAGAGATTTTAAAACACTTGCATACAGAGAGAAAGAAATCAGATGAAAGAGAAATGTGGATGAAGACAGAGAAATTTGGAGGATGTGGATTGATGAGAATGTAGGTCCAAGTGTAGTGAAACATGTGTTTTGGGACATCTGAGTGGGTGTATACATGAGAGAACAGAGGGAAGAATTCTTTCATCTCTGTCTAGAAAGGCATGATACTCGTGCCCTCCTGCATCTACAGAGGACAGATACTATAGACTTACATACTAAGAGAACAGATCTGTTGACTACGTGACTTTCTCTTTTTATTGGATCACATTTAGGTTTCCCTGCTTGCCAGTTTTCCCCCTTCTAATCATTCCCTTTCAGAAAATTTACCTTGAGAAAGAAGACTACTGTCTTTGATGACCTTTTCTTCCAGAGAGCCTACTACCTTATTCACTGCTGAATTAGGAGATAACATATGCTCTTTCTAAATTGAATTACACACACAGTCCCAAATCATTTCACAGATTTTGGGACACTCCATCAAGGATTAATCAGATTCATGCAGAATGTGGCAGAAATACCCTATATTTATTGGCCTGTGGCTCAAAATTTTAGTAATTGGGATATTTTTCACAATGTTTTTATAAATGAAATAATGACACTGATCTTAATCCTATTCTGCAGAAGTTTGGTTCCAAAGTTGAAGTTTACCAATCCCCACCCTTCAACATGACAGATACTTTCACAGACACAAAAAGTCCCCAGATTCAACATTCCATCTCTAGATTCTGTGCCTTGGCACAGTCTTTTCCTCTTCCCTGGAATGCATTTCCTCATTACTCCTCTCTCTTGGAATCACTAATGGATGGGAGTGTCATTATTATGTAGCATATATTATGTATATGTACATATATAAAATTTTAAGAAAGAACATTGGTCTAAATCACAGGTGGCATCTAACTTCAGTTTTTGGCTTTAGAATTTACTAGTTGTGCAACCCTGTCAGGTCATTTAACCTTCATTTTCAAAATGTAACTAATAATATTTCTACTTCTTGCACATAAGTGATGGGAAGTTATTCATTAGAGGATGCTTCTTGAGGGAAGGGGCTGTTTTGCTTTGTTTTCTGCCTTTATTTGTACATTTGTATGCCTACCACTTATCCTAATACCTGGAAGTGCTCTGTATTTATAATTGCTTAATGAATGCTTTTGACTATCAACCTGGAACTGCTACATAAAATGCTTTGTAAACCTTCTACATCTATCAGTGAGTTTAATTGTTTTTCAGTCGTGTTTGATTCTTTGTTACCCCATTGGGGGTTTCCTTGGCAAACATACTGTAGTGGTTCACCATTTCCTTTTCCAGTTCATTTTATAGATGAGGAACTGAGGCAAATAGGGTTAAGTAACTTGCCCAGGATCACACAGCTAGTAAGTATCTTAAGCTGGATTTAAACTCATGAAGATATGAAGATATCTTTCTGATTCCAAGTCCAGTGCTCTACCCAATGAGCCACCTGGCTGCTCTCTACATCCATCTTGCCCCACCCCTTTCTCTCTCCACATTTATGTGTGTATGTGATCTTTTATTATACTGTTTTGATACAGTTAGAAATATTAACCTATCATTTCTACTTACATTAAATTCACATGGCATTTTAACATAGGTAGGTTTAGAAGGAGAGGCAGTGTTGCATAATGAATAGAGGTGTTGTCCTTAGAAGTAGGACAAGTTCTTGGTTCCAGTTCTGCCTTTGAAACACAGTAGTTATGTAACTGGGAAAGTAATTTCCCCTTTCAGTGCTCCAGAGAAATCCATAAAGTTACAAATAGCAGAATAGTTCATCTGTAAGGAGGCTTTCTCCACCAATGAAATCACAGGAAAGAGAAATGGAGAGAGAGAGAGAGAGAGAGAGAGAGAGAGAGAGAGAGAGAGAGAGAGAGAGAGAGAAAGAGAGAGAGAGAGAGAGAGGTGGAGGAGGGAGGGAGAGAGTAGAGAGAAGAGATTAAACACTTCTGACAGATTGTAAATTCATTGAGAGCAGGGATTATTTCCTTTTTTTAAATTTTCATCACTAAATCACGAGGGTCAAGGAATAGTTCCTGGCAAAGAGTAGGAATTCAATAAACATGTATTGATCGATTTATTAATAGTGCATATACACTGGTTATTTACCTTCTTTGTGTCATGGACCCATTTGGCAATCTGATAAAATCTATGGACCCATTCTCAGAAGAATGCTTTTAAAATGCATAAAAACATAGAATTATAAGGAAAATGAATTATTTTGAGATACATTTATCAAAATCTTGAGGGGGGAGGGCAGTTAATATGGTGATGGACCCCAGGTTAAGAATTCCTATACTTAAAAGGAAAGAGGGACCTGTCCAAATGGACTTATTACCACCTCAGTCTTCATAATTGAAAGAAAATGGAATCATGTATAAAAACGTAGTTTCCCTAAGGATATTAAGCAGGGAAACAACACATCTTGTATTAGAGTCTGACTTAATCAGCTACTGTCACTGGAGAGACAATGACCAAGCAATTCCTAAACAAGACAAAAGATAATTACCATTTTCTAGAAAAGGATGCAACCCAGGTATTTCTGAAGCAGATGCATCACCAGTGAATTTCTCAAATAGCTGTAGCAGAGGGCAATAGAAAAAAAAGAACACTATCTGTATCACTTTGCTCACCTTTGGTTTTCACTTTAACTGAGCTGTAAGGAATCTGTCATCTGGGTTTGAAGAAATGGCTTAATATAAATCTGACACACATGAGGACACACATCCATGTGACTGCACTGGTACTTTGTATTTCTTGGACCTTTATAATATTCTATTCTGTCTTTATATATGTGAAGTCCCTCTCTATAGAGAGGAATAACAGAGGAGAGGGGAGAGAGGGAGGAAAGAAGGAAGTGGGGAACAAGGTGAGGAAGAAAGGAAGGAAGGAAGGAACGAAGGAAGGAAGGAACGAACGAAGGAATGAAGGAACGAAGGAATGAAGGAACGAAAGAAGGAAGGAAGAAAAAGAGAGAGAGGGAGGGATGGGGGAGGGAGGGAGGAGGACAGTGGCGGGGAAGGGCCGAGAGAAGTGGAGAGAGGTTCAATAAATGAACAAAATTCAAGGGATTCAAAGCAATCTGGTTTGCCTAATTTAAAGGCAGTCCACTAGAACTCATGCTTCTTGAGGGCAGGGTTGTTGTTGTTGTTGTTGTTGTTGTTGCTGCTGCTGTTGTTGTTGTTGTTGTTGTTCTGTTGTTTTTTGCCTTATTTGTATCCCCAGCATCTATCCAATAACTGGAACATGGTAAGTGTATAATAAATGATTGTTAAGGATAAACCTGGGAGTACTCTGTATGTCAAGGAAAAAGGAGGAGTAGAGAGGGGGATAAATTCACCTTGTGTCAGTTTAGCAGCAAAGTCAGTCCAGGCAGATCTGTCTTTAAGTGGGTCAGTGTGGCAGGCAACCAGCTGCTGATGATTATATTCATTTTGAGGTACTTGTGTAGAAGTATCCTTTCTTTGCAATTTATCATTGGCTTGGAGTTCCTTTGACCTCAGGTTTCCAAAGTCCTTGGGTATCCATCCACATTTATGGCTTCTGTCTCCCATAATCCTTCAGTCCCATTTTAGAACTAAGAAAACTATACTTCCTATCAGTCCCCTTACCAAAACAGGACCACATAGAGTTCGTAAGATTTAGAGACAGTAAAGACCAGAAAGACCATCTCATCCAATCCACCAATTTTACAAATAAGGAAATTGAGGACAAAAATTATTGTACTGCAATGCTTATTTTTGTATTTCATTGCATTATAGGCCGTATTTCCCCCTCCTAGATTATATGCCATACAGGACAGAACCCATGTCTCAACCATGTTTCGGTACCCCAGTTCATAGAATAATATTTTGCTTACATAGACACCTAATAAATGGTTGTTGAATGAATAGCTTTTAGAAATTATTTTTAAAATTCTGTTTTCTTTTTTTGAAAGATAGAGATATTCCATTAAACTTGAAGTTTTTTTTCAAGTAATCACAAGTACTAGTATGTATTAATTGTATGTTCTGAAACAATTGCTGGTATTCATTGGTAAAGGTAGCTTTTACATTAATAAATTCAGTGGTCCAACTCACCCCTCTGCTTCCCCCACCAAAAAAAGTGTATATTTGTATATGTATGTTTATGCCCATATGCATTTATAATGCTATAAAATTTTATGTAATATTGTGTTACTTATGTTTAATATAAGAAAGAATATGCTATATTGTACATTATAAATGGAATATAAATATAACTACATATTTCATTCATGCACATAGATGCAAATATATTTTTTGTCTAGACCTAAGATTTCATTGTCATAAAATTCCCCCTATCAATGCACATCAGCAGCAAACATACATAATTTATATGTACATACATATGCATATATTATAATTTTTGTGAATACTAGATGCATATTTTTCAAGGACATTATCATTTTTTATGTCAACAGATTAAGCAGATCTCGAAGTTGTGTGTGTATGTGTATGTATGTGCGCATGCACACTTGTATATTTGTGATCCCAGACCATAGTTTTATAGGTATGGAAAACTCTTAAGAGAGAAAGTTCATTCCAATGGTGTCAAATGATAGGCATCTCCTATTTTACTTAGAATCTTAGGGATATTTGCCTGAAGTGTTGAGTATGGAGTAGTGGATAAAGAGCTGACCATAGAGTCAGAAAGACCTGGATTTCAGTCCTATCTTTGCCACATAATTAGCTATGTGACCTCTTGGTGTCCAGGCAACTTTATGAGCTTAGAAACTGCAGAGTAGATTCTAATTACTCATTGGCAGACGATGTCCCTCACTGTCCTGAGAGGTGTTCAATTGTGCTAAAGACTCAAACTGTTTTGATTGGATTGTTGTATTGTCAAAATAGTCTAGAAGGCAGTTTTTGTCAACATTATCCCTAATTCTATTTGAAGATCTAGGATAGAGTATTCCAATTAGACATATAATCTTAAAAAATTGTGATATATGTGATTTGACAATACCAAGCCAATATGACACACAGAGTGGCATTTTCTATATTTATACTTATGTACTATGGACAAAATTCTTGCCAGATAAACCCTGGAGACTCACTTAAGCATGTGTCCTACTGTTGGTAGCTTCCAATGAACCTCTCTGCTCTCCTTTCCTTAAGATCTCTTAGCAAACCTTCTGTTGTTACATCATGCACTTGCCCAGTATATTTGTGTACCACACGTCTTCTCTTAAGAAAGAGCCCTAATCCAAGGCATACTGACCCTACGTTGTTCTGTATCGGTCATTTTGCCATAAATAATCGCAAGGAACTATAAGACCAAATGTCTACTTTTCACCTCTTGTGGGTACAAAAAGACTTAGCTGCTGAAGGAGGAAGATTCCAGAGACTTAATAAAGTTATCTACTCTAGCTGCCTCAATGGGCAGTTTTCTTTGAGTTAGTGAGACTAACTCTTCTTGGATAACTCCCTTATCTATCTCCTATAACTAATAATATGCATTTTCTCCAATAAGTATACTATTATTTTGTATAACTACCTATATATAACAATACAGTGAATAATATTTAGCTTATTAATAGTTACCTTAAAATTTGTATATAAAGAACCTCTTATGTCGAGTTTGTTGTAGATGCCTTCCATCTCAGTATCTATCCCAGCTAGCAGGAATAAACAGCATCTTATTTCACTCTTATTTATTACTGGTTTTATGAGATCCAGAATTCAACAACCTCAATTGGTGAGTACTGACCCTCCTACATATACCCCCCAAAAAATTCTACTGCAGTATAATCACACATCCACACACATAGATCCATGAATGTAGTGAATGTACTGGCTGGAGATAGTGTTTCTAGAGGGCAGCCGCAACAAGAACAGTTTCCAGTTGACTTTGTTCCCATCATGGCCTGGGTTAGTTGGTCTATTGTTGTGACCTCAGCAGAATGTTATGCAGAATTTCAAAGGAGAAAGGAGAGATAGGGTGATAGCTGGAAGAGTCACAACATATAAACAAATTCACCTGCAAATAATTGCATTTGGATTGCTGGGGAGAATCAGCCCTTGCCAACATAAAGCAGGATTCCTTTCCACAAAAGGCATGGCTTTGAGGAGACTGGTACAAAAACCAGAGTAACATAGAAGAGACAGGAGGGGATCCTACAGGGTAACATATTTCTTTAAGGTCATACTCTCATCTTGGCAGCTGGGTGGCACAGTAGGTAGTATTAGACCTAACTTCAAACACTAACTAGCTAGTGTGACTCTGGGCAAGTCACTTAACCTCTGTCTGTCTTAATTTCCTCAACTATGACATAAGGATAATTATAGCACCTACCTCCAAGGGTTGTGAGGATCAAATTTTAAAAATACATATTTTTAAAGCACTTAGCACAGTCCCTGGCACATAGTAACACACAGAGTAGCATTTTCTATTTTCATACATATGTCCTATAGACAAAATTCTCCCCATATAAACCTTGGAGACTCACTTAAGCATGTGTCCTACTGTTGGTAGCTTCCAATGAACTTCTCCACTCTCCTTTCTCAATAAAGAAATAAGTACTTAATAAAAACTTATCCCTAATATAATTAAATTGTTCAATCATAACCAGTGAAGTTTAAGTCACTAAAACACTTTATTCATACAGAATAAAAGTGTCCTATAGGTGGACTGGAGCTGATGATCTAAGAATAAGAGTAAAGTTCTAAGAGATTAACAGTTATTTGCCGGAGGGAGGATCCAAGATGGCGGCATAGAAGCAGCAAGGATCAGCAGCTCCTGCACGGCCACCTTAAATACACGTAAAACAACAAATTTTACGACTCCCAAATCCACAGAACTGCAGAAAACACATCTCCCGCTGAAGGCAGTTCAGCAGGAGGGACCCATTGCAGCAAGTCTGGAGCCAAGACCAGCCTAGCCCAAAAGACTGTGGTCTGACCCCAGGGCAATGGGGAGAAGCCACAGCCGCAGCCAGAGCCATTCTAGCATTAAAGGCTAAAAAGTGAATCTGAACGAATTGAAGAGTGACAGAACCCATGGAGAGACTGAGGGAGGCAATTCCCTGCCCAGGAAAGTGCCTATTTAGGTTGGGGTAAGAAGAAGGCTGAGCACAAGGAAGCCATGCCAGCATGGAGCAGAGAGCAGAGAAAAGCTAACAAAGAGAAAAAGCTTCAGCCAGGCATCCAGCAGACTCACCCAGCCTGAGAGGTTTCCAGCAAGCTCACCAGAGGACAGGATCATCGAACTGGTAGGAAAAAACTTGGGTGCCATAGCAGGGGAAGCAAGTTCTGTGGGGGCAATCTGAATGTTTAAACTTATACACCCATGCTGCCAGAAGCCAAGATGGAGGAATAAAGTTAAGAAATTAAATGTTCTAATTAGAGTAGAGGCCTGAATCAGGGGAAGCGGCCCCAGGCTGGGGCAGGGTTGAGGGCAGGGAGAAGACAGTAGGGTGGAGCCAGCAAATCCTACCAAGAAAAGCCAATTTAGTACCACTTGCCCAATCAGCAAACAACAGAGCTGTCTCAGGCCTTCAGCTGTAGCTGGCTCTGAACCTGCTTGAGCCCTAGCTCAGGGACACAGACTCTGAAACCAGAAGGAGCTAGACCACCTGACCGCAACAAGTTACTCTGTAAGCATCAGGGTAACTCCGGAACCCCAGACTTGGATATCCATTCCAAATTCCAGGACAAAAGCACTCACAATGGGGAAGAAGGAAACTGCAAAGGCTAGGACCATCAAATCCTTTTATAGTGAGCAAGAACAAACAAATTCAGAAGGCAACAGGGGCTCTGTATACACACTGGAGACCACAAAAAGAAATGCAAATTGGTCTCAAGACTCCTTGGAGGATCTCAAAAGAGATTTTAAAAATGAAATTAGAGAAGTAGGAGATAAATTCAAATCTACAGTGTCCAAACTGGAAAAAAATCTCACTGAAGAAATCAAATCTTTGAAAAACAAAATTGGAGAGCTAGAACAGGAGGTCCAAAATCT
>JAQQSW010000246.1:14983-60562 GCA_028646575.1 Pseudocheirus occidentalis
ATTTATTCAGTGCCATGCCAATTAAATTTTTTAAAATTATTTTATAGTTATAGCCATGCTAATAGTTGTAGTTATGTATAAAAGTATGTCTTTGGTGTATTATGTTTTTTCCAGATGATATAAGGATAGTGTGTGTACGTGTGTGTACGTGTGTGTGCATGTGTGTGTATGTGTATAAATAAAACATATACACGTCTATTTCCTCAAAGGGAAGTAATAAGACAAAGATGTATAAATTTTTAAAAGTTTAATGGAGTGGCAAACTTTGAGAAAGCAACAGTATGAGACTGTTAGATATCTAAGTAGGATACATATTTGATTGGCTTTTAGTATAATATACAGGCCTAACATTTTAGTAAAAAGTTCTTGAGACTGATTAAGGTTTGTGCATATAAAATTATATTAGCAATTTTAAAGAATTCCCTTTCCCCCCTATTTTGAAGTTCCTGTCTGATAATATTAAGGGAGATGAAGATTCTTTTTTTTAAGATTCTTTAGCTTCTTGATGATGTGCATATCAAATACAGACTTTAGGTAAAGATAGGAAGAGCAAGCAGCATATAAAAATTGAGTTTTTTTTCAAGTGTCAGGTAAATTATGGATTCTCAGCTTGTCGTTCTTATAGCTCTGTTGTTAATAGAATTAGATTCATAAGGCTTGAATTAGTTCTCACCACATGAAATATTTACAGGAAAAGCAAATTTTGGAGATTGATATTGAATCTTGTTACAAGCAGATTTTAGCAGAATGACCTATGAATCTCTTCAACTGTCTTGGAAACAGAATAGCATATCTACTAGGAGGAACTCCCTGTCAGAACTGCCTTCAGGAAAAGACCTGTTACAGAATGTCCAAGGGATTGTGTTTCCAGGGACCAGATGACTACATGGGACAACTTGTTAAATGGACATTGGGAGTGGGTTGCTGGGTTACAAGGAGACAATCTTATTTAATATTAATGACTATTGTTGTATTACTTTTGTTTCGTGGTATTCACATTTACCAAATGTTCTTGGTGGTCTTGGTGATAAGCAATTCTACTCTCAAATTAGTTATATGGTGAACCCTCTGAGTAGTTTAATCTGTAACCTGACTTAGTATTTCTACAGAGTCTATTAAGCAAGGTCTGTCTCCTTACAGGATATATGAGATTATGACTCTGGTTAACTTTATTCAGTTTTTTGAGATCAAAGAAAACATGAACTTATGATTTTTGTAATACTTATGGTCATAGTATACTTGATTCCTGTTGTAAGTTTTAGTTCCCTAGATTATAGCCATCAATGCTTACTCAAATTGATTTGGCACAAGCAGCAGAGATTAGGTTGATGCGGTTGAGGATAGAGGAACAATACAGATCCAATTGGGAGGCTGCACCCTGAGTATGATTAGCACTGCAGGGAGGATGCTATGTAAAACCAGGCTCTCATGAAGAGTCATTCTGAAATGACTAATGTTTTAACCTTTCATGAATCTGGACAGGGCAGTCCTATAAGAGAAGGTAGTCCTGCATCTGATCTAACCATATCCCCTTAGTAAAATTCCATCTCCTCAATATGTGGCAACAATTGTTACACAGCCTCGCCGACCCCATCTCCTCATTTAAAATGTGATCCAATCAAAATGCTTCCAGAGGAGCTGAAGCTGCAAGAATCCCACCTCCTCATGATTACATGACCTGCTCAAAATACCTTCAGCCCTATTTGGAAGATGCTTGCTCCTAACTTTAAAAAGAGTACTTGGTTTGAATCTGTTCTGCATCAGTGTGTCAATAAACTTGTTTTTAATTTTCTAAAAAAAAAATGAAAGCACGTAGCATCTCTGGGACTTAAGCATAAGCCTTCTGACATTCAATTCTATGCCTTTCCTACTACACTGAGATGCTTCTCTAATGCTGACCCTGTAGAAATCTAGCTTAAAAGAGGCAAAAAGACAGAAAGGGAGAAAATCCTTTTAAGATAATTTTGAAAGAAAATTGTCAGTCTCTTTGCCCCTGGAAGATTAGAATAGATTACATCCATTCTAATTATTTTTGTATACCAGAGATATTTTTATTATGCTGGGAATGGAGGGAACAAAACATTTTATTTATATTCATTTATACTTAATACATATATAATAAATATATAATGTATATTTATTTACAAAAAAGCTTATTTTTAAAACTTTATCATTTAAAGACAATAAAACATTTAGTTTTCTACCACATGTAGTTATTATACTTTTAAAAAAATTATCCAAAGAAATATAATGATCAATTGTTACAAATAGTTTCTAGAGCTCTCAAAGATATCACTTGTTGAAATGTAGCCTGCACAAGGCTTATCATTGAAAGATCTGGGTTTGAGTTTCTACCACTCACTAGCTATATAATCTTAGAGAAGTGTGTTCACTGCAGTAAGCCCCAGTTTCTTCATCAGTAAAATGGGGATAATGATAATGATACCTCTTTCAAAGAGTAAATTAAATAATGTATGCAAAATGTTTTTCATCTCAAATGTCAGTTACATATAATTGTCAGTTTTTCCACTAATGAGAATTAGAGTGGATATGTCAAAAAGCTATATTGACTGATTTTTGTTTGGTGAAGGGACATAAATTATCCTTCCTCTCTTTTATCCTCTTGCTCCCAGAATTAAATATTTCCATAAGAACTTCTGCCTTAATCAAACTGAAGGATCTCTGTGTGTGTGTATGTATTTCAGAAGTGTTTATACTCTCTAATATAAAAGAAAACTGTGTTTGCAAAATACTGACATAGTTTTATGTGCTAGCTCCTTGGATTAGGAGAAACCTCTGCTATGTTTAATGACTTCAATATTTGGTTAAAATTGCCATAGGAAAAAAAGGAGGCTTCCATAGCAACAATTGAATAATAATCATCAAGTGTCAATCAGCATTTATTAAGTGCCAACTGTGTTCAAGGAACTATATTAAGGCTAGGGATATAAAGAAACACAATCCCAGACCTCAAAGATTTCACAATCTAATGGGAAAAGACAAAACATAAAAAATAGTCAAAAGTGGCATTTGTACAGGGATGGGGGAAATTATGCTGAAGTCCTGCTTTCTAGAGATTAATTATAAGATGATTACCCTGGACCTTTCAAGATGGAAGATCTTGGAAGAGTTCTCCCTTGTTCACCCCACTGTTCTCTCTAACCAGTAAGGAAATACCCCAGGGACAGGAGAGACTCAAGAAGTGTGAGTTTCATTGTTGATGCATTTATTAACTGTTTACTATGTGCTCATTGAAAGGTAGCCATTATGAAGGGAATAGAGGACCAGCCTTTAGGACACAGGAAGATTGGGTGCCAGTCCTGTCTCTGTTACATGATGACCTGGTGACCTTGGACAAATCACTGAGACTTTCAGAACTCTAAGCTACTGTCTGAATTGCCAAAAAGTGGTGACCAGTATTAGTGGATGGAATTTCTTCATGCAAGGGTTATGACCTAGGTCCAGTTTTTACCCAATGCTATCAGGCACTATGCTAAATGTTGGAGAACAAAGGAAAATGCAAAATCAGTTCCTGCCCTCAAGGAACTTACATTCTAATGGGAAAGAAAGGTACAATTAGACAGAAAAGGTATCTGGAAATCAAGGGATGGGAATAGTCTCCAATAGGAGACAGTGATTGAGGTAAAGATTGTCTTCCTATATTCATATACTCCTGACTTTTACAGTTTTCTACATGACGGATATTCATTTCCAAGTGTGCTAGATTTCTTTATTTAGTGCTTTGTTTGTAAGATAAAAGGTTCACAGCCATTTTTCAAAACAAAGAACAGAACCTATTTGCCTCTGGGTCTCATTGTAATGCTGGCTTTCTGCAGCACTAGAAACCTTTTACATGCACTGAACACTATGTGTAATGATCCTTGAAAATTTCAGCCATTCTGTCTAATTAGTGTATCTCTAGGGAGGAAGTAGTGACAGTGGGGGGTGAGAATTGACTATATGGATGTTCTATTGACTGAGCCTGTTGCAGTGGCAACATAACAATCGTTTTATAATTAGAACAATAGAATCTTATATTTGGAAGAGACCTTGGAGGTTAGGTAGTCCAGTTGGTATCTGAACAAAAATTCTCTATAATATCTCTAAGAAGTAGTAATTGGCCCTATACTTGAAAGCTCATTGGAAAGTTGACAAAATTTTCTTCTTTCATATCTTCACAGAAGTGAAAACTATGGGTGTGGAATATTACATTTACTCTCATGTTGATGTGTTCATTGGCTTTACCGAACTTCTTTTTCCCCCTCTTCTTAAAATCTTTGCTACAAAGGATCCTTGCTGAAACAAGTGGAAGGAGAAGGGCTGTATTTGAAAATTATGATGATATTTAAAAAAAACACCAGAAAGTATCCTTAAAAAGAAGATAAAAAAGATAATTCATTACCTACCAAGGCAGTCCATTGAACTTCAAGTGGACTACAATTATTATGGAATTATGGACTTAAGAGTTGAAAGGTATCAGAAAGTACCTATTTCAATCCCCTTATTTTACAGATGAGGGAAGTAAAGCCTCCAAAACTTAAATGATTTTTCAGGACTATATACATAGGCAATAGGAGGACAAGGTTTTTAATCTCAGCCTCTTGATTCATTATTCAGAGCTCATTATACTACACCATGCTTCTTCTTCATCTTCAGCTGAAATCTACCTCTTATCATTCTTAGTTCTGCCCTCTCCTTCTAAGCAAAACAAGTCCAACCTCTTCTCCAAATGGCAGCCTTCCAAAGTACTTAGGATATTCTTCCAAAGTGCTTATGATATTCTTTCGATGTTTCTTTTATTCAGGCAACATTTCCTTAGATGTGACTACAAATAGTAAGATTGTTTCTATACTTCATAATGATATTTCTTTAGGGATTAAAATGACCCATGATTTCATCAGTATTTTTCTTCTACTAATAAGTATTGTGAAACTTTCTACACTTTAACATACAGTTTAATGAGTTGCTAAATGTGAAAAAAAGAAAAAAATTAATATCTGATTGCCTGGCTTCAGTCAAGGGACCTGCCTTTCTGTGCCATGGTAATTTGGTTCATAAATAATACTCCGTAACTTGATCTATTCTGGAAACCTCCCTGTCTTGTTAGAAACAGAGCTTTACTTTCATGAGCCTTATGCCATGGTTACCTCCATGACACAATGAAGAATCAGAACAACGTTTAATGAAGGGCACTATACTATGTAATGAAAGTAGAATAAGCTTTTATTAGATTTATTAGCAGCTACATCATACACTTGACTGCTGCTGAACTTGGGGTTAACGAAGACCCCACCAAATATTTTCCATATGAAAGCAATGAAACCAGGCCTAGTCAATCTTGTATTTATAGAATTGGTATTTTGGACTTTAGTTAAGGCTTTAATTTTACCTCTATTAAATTATCAGAATTGTATTGGTTCATTTTTATTGTTTCAATTTGATGAGATCATTTTTAATACTGTTCCTCTTAGCTTTCAATAGTATCCTTCTTTACCCCTCAACTTAACACCATCTGCTCTAGGGCACACATATTCTCTTGTCCTGTTAATTTCTCCCTGAAAAAAGCACTTTTCTTCCAAACAGACTCTGCTAGTTCAATGGTACTCATGATAGCTTATAACTAGTCTCATGTTTAATCACTGACTAATTATGTGAATGAAATAGTGGTTGTACTATTTTCCAGTTCAATACCCCAAACTTTGATGCTAATCTTTAAGGAGATACATTTTAATCTTTTCTGCTTTTTTTCCCTTTTAATTGAAAACTTGAATTTCTAAGTGAACCAATATCCAAGTATTATTATGCAATGTGTATTCAGCTTACATGCTTACTGGGTAGTTTCTATAAGATACTTACTCTGGCACATCACCTCTCCAGAAGATAAATTTCTTTTCTATTTAGGCAAACTACTGAAGTGATCCCTCCTTCATTTATTTCTACACCATTTATCTCCTTCAAGACTATAAAAGATCTGTGATTATTTTCACTGTGGGTATTACCTTCACTGATTCAAAATACAAGGCCTCCAAACCTTACTAAATGGTTTCATGAGTTATTATGGCCAAAGAATGCATTAACTAGTGGTCAGTCTTTGATGAAAAGCCTCCAAGGACTGGCTGGAAAGAGATGATTATGAAGTCCTAAAGAAATCAGATCTTCAGCATGGATCTTTTTGGAGTAACAGAAATTCTCCGAACTGAATTAGGAATTTGTAAAGTAAATCAGATATACTCTAGGGCATGACCACCATGTGGGAAAGCTATTGCTCTGAATACTCAAAGACTTCTTGAAAGGTTTTGCTGGGTTTTATACCTTCCAAAGGCAGCTGGGAGGTGAAGTGGATAAAATGCCAGGCCTGAAGTCAAGAAGGCTCATCTTCCTAAGTTCAAACCTGCCTTCAGACACTTGCCAACTGTGTGACCCTGGACATGTCACTCAATTCTGCTTGCCTCAGTTCCTCATCTGTAAAACGAGCTGGAGAAGAATATGACAAATCACTCTAAGTATCTTTGCCAAGAAAACCCCAGATGGGATCTTGAACAGTAAGAAACAACTGCAAAACAACCAAACAACAAAATACCTTCCAAAATGATTTAAGATATTTAGATAAAGGGTAAAAGATTGGGTCTCAAAATGAGATTTTGGCAAGACTGATATGAGAAGTTCTGACAAAAATGACAAAATTAAAGGCACCATAGTATGATAGAAAGAATGCTGGATTCAAACATTTGAACCCTTTATTTGCCACTTTCTATTTGTGTAATGTTAAGCAAGTAACAGCCTCTAAGAGCCTCAGTTTTTTTCATCCATGAAATAAGGCTATTAGACTGGATAGCCTTGGAGAGGTCATTTGCAGTTTTCAATCTTTGATCCTACGTAATATTGATTAAGCTATCCAAACAGAGGAAAGAAAGAAGACATAGAACAGATATGAAGTAATTTTGAGGAGGGATTACTCTGATGTTATAACAAATTTACAAAGAGACATTCTAGCACCACCATTCTGGTAGTATTGGTATGGGTCACCTGGGAAACAAGGCTTTTTATCTATCCCAGCACGAATAGCTAGGGGCATAGGGAGATAACCTAAGTACAACAGTCAATAAAATGAAAACTTTTGATTCCAGCATTCTAGAAGTTACAATTCTTCCACATCTGAAGTGGTCTATTCATGCTTACCTCTGATACTTCAAGCCTCAAAGCACCAGAGCAGCTGGGTCAGCAGATAAACTACAGGGTGTGAACAATTCTCAAAGACTCAAATCCTAAGGGAAGGATCTGCTTTTCTCTGATGCTTTAAGCCTCAAAGCACAAGAGCATCTGGGTCAGCATGTAACATCATCTACTACTACAGGATATGATCAGAGCTGCTGAGCATTCAGATTTAAGGGAAGGGTAGGAACAGGTTAGCAACTGTACATTAAGGTGATAATAACTGTCAAACAGAAATAATGGAAGATAGTCAGCACCATGGCAAAGGAAGTTAAATTTCTTTAATTCTTGCTTTAAATTTTATCTCATTTCCGGTATCTTTCTTAAATAATAATATATATATATATATTGGATTGATCTTCATGTTTAAACCTTTATTTTAATAGAAATTCATGCATAATGATTTATTCTAATTGACCAGTTACAGATTTTTCACTGGGATGCATAACTTAAGAACATCAGCTCATGAGGTAATAGCTGTCCTTTCTCAGAACATTCCAAGCTCACCTCTCTCTCTTTCTTTCTCTCTCTTTGCATGTATGTGTGTGTGTGTATGTGTCCACATAGCTATCTATTTACTTATGGCTAGTTTAGTGGTACTAATATAGTTATTGTTACTTATATCTATTGATCTCCATCCATCTATCCATTCATCTCTATCCATCCATCCATTCATCCATCATCTATCCATCCATTCATCTATATCTATCTATCTATCTATCTATCTATCCATCCATCCATCCATCCATCCATCTATCCATCTATATCTATCTATTTATCTATCTATCTATCTATCTATCTATCTATCTATCTATCTATCTATGTATCTATCTATGTATCTATGTATCTATCTATCTATCTATCTATCTATCTATCTATCTATCTATCTATCTGCCTATCTATCTATCTGCCTATCTATCTATCTATCTATCTATCTATCTAGATAGATAGAGTTATGTCAAGGAATGCCACAGGTGATCTTGAACATCCAATATTTAATAGCCACTTTCACCCTTTTGGTGTTCCTGCATGTTTAGGTGACCTTTCATTCTGCTAATCTGTGACCTATGATAAATTATCTCAGACACTTAGGTCTCAGTGCTTGGAACCTCAACAAAACAAAAACAAAACCCTATTTTTTTAATGAGCAAGCACTTTCTCATGTCAACAAATTTGATTTCATGTGAATGAAAAAAGGTTAGGAATAAACAGAGATCAATTGTTAAGTATCCTTTGATGCTAGTTATTTCCTAGATAACTCTATGTCACAATAAGCATTCCAGTAAGACTTTATTGTTAGGGAATCATGAAATCATATGACCTATAACTAGGAGGGACCTTAGATATTATTTCTCCTTTACAGATGGTGAAAACTTAAGGCCTAGATATGTTAAATGACATGTTAAGGTCAAAAAAAGAATAAGTATCAGAGGTAAGATCTGATCCTACATCTTTCAACTCCAAGTCTAGAATTCTTAATTGAAGAGTATTAAACATTTAGTTTTTTCTGTAACTAAACCAGTGTTATAAATTCAATTAAAACCAACAAACATTTATTAAGTGCCTTCTGTGTATGATGCCATTGAAATAAAATATCTACAGGGAAAACTTTAAACAACAACAAAAACAGATTGAAAGAATGCATTGCAGTGTTTATCAAACTTTTTTCACAATCTTATTTTATTCATAATATTATCTCCTCTCATTTGATCTTTTCTGTAGTCCTATGAGACAAGCATGATAAGCATTGGTCATTTCATAGTTTAGGAAACTGAGACTCATGAAGGTTGTGAAAGAATTGTGTCTTGAACCTATAACTTCCTGATTCCAAGTCCAGCATTGTAGATTCTTCATCAAAGTGCTTATAATGAATTTTATGACCTGGGCAAATCTCAGTCTTTGTGATTATCCATTACCCATTACACCAAACATGTATTGTCAATCAAAATCAGTGTTTCAATTGAGCACGTTAAAAATATTTTTTCATATATAGCATTCTGAGTCCTTTACTTTTCTATCAGAAAATGGATAGCACCTTTCATCATTAGTCCTCTGAAATCCTAATTTTTTATTACATTGATAAAAAATTCAGCAAAAATAGAATTCTATCAAATTTATATACTATAATTTATTCACTAGTTTCCCAATTTATGGCCACCCTCTCAGATTCCCATTTTTGCTACCTCAAAAAGAAATATACATATTTTTGTACACACTTAGAATTTGTTTTGCATAGGAATAATCTCTCTGTTAATCAATCCTTCTTCAAATTTTCCCTCCCCCTTTTCTCCTTTCCTCATTAGTGAAATGTATTTCTGGGTCCAACTGTGTGTATGTATTTTTCCTTCTTCTGATCATTTCAACTGAGAGTGAGGTATATGTCAGTCACTGCTTTCATGTCTTCCTCCTCCTTGTTTGTACAGATGTTTACTTGTGTACCCTGATTATAATTCCCCTTTACCTTCCTTTCCTCTCACCCTTTCTTCCCAATATTCTTTCTTTCCCTCTTTTCCTATTCTTTTCTTAAGATCATCAGGACAAAACAGAACCATTCCCAGGCCTTGTCAATCTAGATTCCCTCTATGACTTCTGATGATATGGTTTTGAGAGGACACACATATCATTTCCTCATCATTTGAACATAAGCAGTTTATCCTTGTTTACTCCTTTATCATTGTGTGGGGTGTAGGATGTGTTCAGGAAAGACTAGTACCTCTGATAATGATGACTGCTGAGTCCTTTTTAGGGCTGC
This sequence comes from Pseudocheirus occidentalis, assembly GCA_028646575.1. Taxonomy (NCBI): domain Eukaryota; kingdom Metazoa; phylum Chordata; class Mammalia; order Diprotodontia; family Pseudocheiridae; genus Pseudocheirus; species Pseudocheirus occidentalis. The sequence goes on from JAQQSW010000246.1 coordinate 24,948, forward strand.
TTTCCACCTTTGGTGTTCACTGGTTCCACCCAACTCTCACTTAGGGCTCCAAGAAGCTTTACCCTTTACAGTGGTCACACCCCAGTAAACCATTTTGGCAGACAGACTAAACCAGGTTGAGGATAATCAAGGGATCTCAGGTCCATTGGTGACTTAGGAGAGCTGCCTACTCCAAGCATATGAAGGCTTCCCTTGGTGAAATGGGCAGATGAGAACAATTTATTCCAATGGCCATGAAGGCAGCTGAAGCAAGTGCTGTGGAGTGCTTAGAGATTGGTTAGATATTGAAGATGTCAAGGTCATCCACTGCATCTTGAGCCATCATTAGTCATCTTGATTATCTCCTGCCACTGGACTGTGATGACTCTGGAAGAAAGAGTGAGGCTTATGATTTCATGCAACTCCGTCTCACTTAAATCCAATTCACAGAAGAATCAAAAGACGTCACTCATATCATTGGGCATCCATATTTACCTTGTTTTAAATTTCTCTTCATCCCTGTATTTGAACTTCAAAGATTTTATGAAGCTCTGATCTTTTCATGTAGAATGTTTGAAAGACTTCTATTTCATTAAAAGTTTGTTTTTCTCCAGTAAAATTATATTCACTTTTGCTGGGTAAATTATTTTTGGCTTTAAGCCCATATCCTTTTATCTGGAACATCATATTTCAAGTTCTCCACTGTGAGATGAGGTACGATCTTGACTGTGGCTCCTTGGTACTTGAATTTTTCTTCCTGGATCCTTGCAATATTTTTTTCCCTTTTGCCTGGAAGCATTAGATTTTGGCTATTGTGCAGCTTGGAGCTTTCATGAAGAGGTTTCTTCTAGAGATGATTGGTAGATTCCTTCTATTTCCATGTTGTGTTATGCTTCTAGGAGATATGGACAGTTTTTCTTGAATAAAATGTTGAGGCTGTTTTTTTGGCATGAAGTTCAGTTCTTCCAATGATTAATTTTTTCTCCTTTTCTGTTTTTAAACTTCATCGTTTTTGCTATGAGGTATACTGCATTTTATTCTGTTTTTAAACTCTTGATTTTGTTTTAATATTTCTTGTTGCCTCATGAATTTATTTGCTTCTGTTTGGGCCATTCTAATTTTCATAGAGTTTGTTACTTGGGAAAGGTTCTGTACATCTTGTGCCAAACTATTAAATCCCTTTCCAATCATTTCTTCCTTATCTCTTACTTATTTTGTAGTTTTTTATTCAAACACTTGTCATTCCATTTATAAACAACAATAACAACAACAACAACAAATAATAATTTTTCAATCTTTTATTTTTCAAATCTTGTTTTATCTCTTCCAGGGATTCTAGTTAAGTTTGTGATTAAGCTATATTTTTTGTCTGAGGTGTTGTCGGTAAAAGTTTTGAGTCATTCTTCACTGTTGTGTTTGTTGTGAGTGTCTCTGCTACTATAATAGCTCGTTATGATAGGGTTCTTTATTTTTCTTTGCCCATTTTCCCGTTTTATTTCCTGACTTCTGATTTGATGTTAGGGCAATGTGGTAGAGAAAATAGAGTGCCAGGCCTTAAGTTAGGAAGAACTAAGTAGAAATCTAACCACAGACACTCACTAGCAGTGTGAAATTGGGCAAATCACTTAACCCTGTTTGCCTCAGTTTCTTCATCTGTAAAATATGCTAGAGAAGGAAATGGCAAACCACTTCACTATCTTTGCCAAGGAAACTCAAAATCAGGTAATGAAGTCAGGCACAACTGAAAACAACTAAACAATTAGTTTTCGTAGATCTTCTGGAGAGGTCTGGGTGTACCCTGTTGCTTCTTTCTTGAGAGTGTCGAATGTTATGATATTCTAGGATCTCAGAGAAAGTGTAGGGACCTACAAACTTTTAGGGCTCACAAAGTTGGATTGCTGCCCCCCTGATCTGAGCTCTGAATTCCTGACCTAGATTAGAATCTGGGCAACAGTAGAATGCTGCTGAGCTCCGCCCCTATCAGCCAACTAGAAAACTCTATTGGTTCAAAGTGGAAGAATCATAGGCTTCCATGGGAGTCTGAGACTTTCTCCCCCTGTTATTCCTCTCTAGTCTGGGTTAGATGCTAGAAAGAAACTTTGCTCTGAGTTTGAGGTCTTAACCACACTGTTGTGCTGGCTTCTGAACTTCCTCCTCTCTCATATACAGCCCAGGGCCTCCCTTCTTAGGAGAGCCACTTCCCCATGCAGTTCTACCATTGGTCTATGACCAGAAATTGGGAAGTGGGTGACAGAGCTTCTAGTTTTCACTTATGCCCCACATAGTCCTCCATTATGGGTCTGAAGGTGACACTGGCGTCTTGCCTGAGTGCACAGTCTCTCCCAGTGACTAGAGTACTCCATGAAAAGTGCTCCTAGCTCCTCTCTCTGTCTGCCTCTCTACCATCCTGGACCAGACTCACTATACATTTTTCTGAGTTTTCCACACCGGATTCAGTCTGGTACATTCTCTAGATCCATCTGGTCAAGTCTGAGGAGGGGGGCATGCAGCATTATTTCCTAACACTCCATCATTTTAACTTTACCTCACCATACCCCCACCATGTATCACACTCTCACCCTAATTCTGTTATGGAGATGATTATTTTTAGCCTCATTTTGTACCCAGAAAATAAGAGGCTTATAGAAATTATATATATATATATATATATATATATATATATATATATATATCCCAGATAATGGAACCAGTTAACATAGAACCAAGAGGAGGATTCTAAGCTTGTGAAGTTAGATTTAATGACTCATAAGAGATAGCACTACCTCTCAGGAACAGAACCTGATACATTTAACTTTTTATTTTAATATAACACTTGATACAATGTATTTCCCATAATAGATACTCATTAATTCATTGAATGAATGACAATTGTCCACTTGTCCATTCCTTCTCCCATAGATCCCCTCTCCTTTCTCTGCCAGTACCCTTGTGTAAGCCCTTATCACCTCTTGCCTTTCCTATTGTAATAGCCTGCTGGTTGGTCTCCCTGCTTCAAGTCTTTAATCACTATAATCCATCTTCCATTCAGCTGTCAAATGAAAATGATCTTTTAAAGCTTAAGTCTAACCATGGACCTCCCCATTCCGTAATGTCTAGTGGTTCCCTATTACTTATAAGATCAAATATAAAATCCTTTGGCTTTTAAAACCCTTCATAACCTGTTTACTTCCTCCTTTTCTATTTTTCTGGCATGTTATTCCCTCTTATAAATTCTCTAATCCAGTAATCCAGTGATGCTATCCTACTTGCTGGTTCCTTTCACAAGACATTCTATTTCTCTACTCGGACAGTTGTCCTCACTGTCCCCCATTCTCAAAACTCTCTCACTTTTCATTTCTGCCTCCTAGATTTCTTTATTTCTTTCATCTCTCAATTACAATTCTATCTTCTGCAAAAAGCCTTTTCTGGTCCTTCTTAATCTTAGTACTTTCCTTCTGAGACGGTTTCTAACTTACTTTGTATGGATCATATTTGTTCAGGGTTCTTTGCATTAGACTGGGAGTTCCTTGAGAGCAAGGACCCTTTTTCTTGTTTATCCCCCCTTTTCATTGTAACCCCAGTACTTAATATAATGTTTAGCACACAATAGTCACTTAATAAATTAATTTATGTAATATAATAATATTAATTTGTCCAAAGTAAATGAATACAGATGTTCCTGAGATGAAGGCAGGTAATGTTGCTTCAGCCTCCATGGTTGCTTTAATCAAACTCAAGATGCAGGTATCAACAGCTTTATCTTCCTTTGCAGTTATTTCTGAATTCCCAGATTTAGTTCAATTCCATAAACATTTACTAGGTACCTATTATGTGCTTGGTGCTGATAATACAATGAGAAAAAGTGGCATGGTCCTCATTGTCAAGGAGGTTTTTTGTTTGATTCCTTTTGTTTTTCCTATTGCAATGAATTTCCAATGAAATGAAGAAGAAAAAAAAGCAGCAAAAATAATCTTGTTTTCAATCTTTCTGGGAGGGAGGGGAACTTTTAAAGAGAAATGGACAAAGTTTAAAGTAAAATCTTCTGGTTGCCTAACTCCAGTGAAGGAAGCTGCCTAATGTGAAGCTCATATCCCATTTTAACTCCCAAACTCAAACTGACCCAGTTAAGAGGCAGCAGTACTGTGTGGAAGAGCAGAAGCTGCTGATTCACAATGTAAGATTTGTCCATTTCCATGGCAGTTGATTATGGGAACTTTACCCATCAGGCACAATTTACTTCTGATTGTGCTGAACACACTTAGGAGAAGGCATTGGAGGATGACCACCAGTCTTACTTTAAACACTGCTGAAATGGCATTTAAAATGGAGGTTCTTAACCTGGATTTGGCTAATTTGTTTTTCAAAACCATTTTGATAGTTATATTTCAAAATAATGCATTTCCTTTGTAACCCTTTGTATTTTGTTTTATGCATGTAAAAGCATTACTCTGAGATTGAGTCTCTAGGCTTCACCAGATTCCCAAAGGGATCCAGGACTCTACAAAGGTTAATAATCCATGATTTACAAGAAAGATGCCTGGGGAAGAGGTGGGAAAAAAAGTGCTTCCTCTTTTCTTTGAAGATGTAGATGACTGCGGGTATGGAAAATACCATGAGGCATGGCTGATGTTCAGGCTGCTTTTGCTGAACTACTTTCCCCCTCTCTTTTTTCATTCCAAAGGATGGGCCAGTGGGCATTGGAAAAATGGGATATATTTGGAAATGAAGGTGATGTAAAACAAAAGATATAATTTTCTTAAAAAATAAAAATACCTGAAAGTTGACTATTTTTACAGTAGTTGTTGATAATAAGAACATTTATCTAATGCTTAAAGACTGGAAAAGTACTTTATTATCATATTACTTGAGCCTCACAACATCCCCCTGGTGTTATATAATATACACACAACACATATATACATATATGCGTGTATACATCCATGTACATATACACGCACACACATCTATGTGTATATATCCATCCATGTTTATAAGTGCAGCATACATGCATACATACATATGTGTGTATCCTATGGGTATTATAATCCCTACTTTGCCGATGAGGAAACTAAGATAGACAAAGGTTAAGTGACTTTTCTATAGTCCCAGAGAGAGTAAGGGTCAGGGATGGTATTTAGACTTCAGTTCTTCATGACTCCAAGTTCGTTAATACTCAATATGCCTTGATGCTTCATTATTTGAATTTAATTAATTTAATAAAATAATTAATAAATTCTCCACCTCCCTCTTTCTCTCTCCCTTTCCCCTGAGAACTCTCTCTTTCTCTTTCTCTACCCTCTCTCTGCCTTCCTCATCCCTCTCCCTCCCTTCCCTCTTCTTTCCTTCTCCTTTTTACCATGCAATGCACCAGTCCAGCCATCTTCCTTGCTACTAGATGATGTAATAGCTTTAGAATACAGTTCTCTAAGTCCACTGCAAACTTCTCCAAAATAATTTCTTTGCATTGTTGATTTTGATGATAATTTGCCCCTTAAAGCAAAGATGAGGGGGAATTGGTTACTTGGGAAATTTGCTGATATTTCAGAATTTAACATACCATTTTGTTTTTCTTCACCGAAAAAGGTACATGTGGTAATTTAAAAGGAGAGAAATGCCCAGCCTGTGTTAACCTGCTCCAAGGAGCCCTAATGTTGTATCTGCTACTATGCTGGATACAGTTTTGTTACTCGGAAAAACACAATTGAAAGACGTAAGAAGTCGATGTCTACCTGACAGCTGACGTGAATCCTTTCTAACAGGTCTATAGAAACATAGCTTTAAATAGATTCCAATGGCTCATAAATGAAGAACATGAACTCTGGTTATTTCTTTCTATCCATAGTTCTATTATTCAGTTATTCAAATGTTAACTTGCCCTGTCTTATTTTTAAGGTAGAGCAGAGATAGGGCAAGTTCCTGTCAATACCCCAAGTTCTAATGTGCTTAGCAAGGTTCCAACCTCATTTCACTCTGAGAAAGCTCAAGCATGTTATTCAAACACCCTCTGTGATCCAGGAAAAGGCTTTTCTTCCTTTAAAATGAACATGATTTTAGAGATACACATGTTTATTGCCACTTGTAAACAGGACATAATCTCTGAAAAGAAATAGCTTGGAAAGAGAGATTTAGAGACTTGACTAGATTAAATTGAAATCTGCATTTGGATTCAGAATAAGCCCATCCATTAGAATTAAGAATCACCTTCTTTGTCTGTTTTATTGTATGCCTGCAGACTGCCTGTTCCTAGAATCTCTCCCTTTGAGTATGCAACTGACATTTTCCTGTTCATCAGAAGAATGAAGTAAACCCGATTGGATTTGTTCTCCATCTGGGAGCAGGAAATTAACTTTGAAAATGATTTAAATCTCTTGCCCGGGGAGGGACTTTTAGCACCCCAAGTTCAATAGTTCAATTTGACAGAAGCTTCTGCCAGATTTCTGATGCATGTTGTTAGGTTAAAAAAAGGATGAAAATGAGGTTGTTTTATATTTCTTTAAAGGAATTCATCCATCAGGCTGCTTAGAAGTCTTGTCAGGTAGATAAAGTTGGCCTAGTAAACATTGGAAAATAGGTATATATTTTAAATCTCTTGGGAGAAAGAAATATATGTTTTCATAATTATAGGTAAGCTACTATTATGACCAGTGTTTCTTCTATTTCATTTTAACATTGTAAGAAGATCATCATGAAGACAGAGCATGAAAAAGCTATTGCAATCAAATACAATTTGTAACAAAGTTAAATCAGATCTACTTGATGAGATAAATAATCTTTGTGCTACCGCCTCTAATAAAGTGCGAAGTAGGCAAACGAGGTAGCCAATTCACAGAAATAACTTAAATTTCCATTAAATAGTACCAAATCAACTTTTTTGGTTTATTTTTTACTTTTTAAATAATTAGCATAAACATCAACAATTTTGCATGAGAGCATGTACTCGGCAGCACTTTCTTTACAATAGTTGTATGAGATTAATTGCTGCAGGTGCTGACTTTACAAAATGGAGAAACTGAAAATAAGGGAGAGTGATTTACCTGAAGTCACACAGATTCACAAGTACTGGGACCTGGAATTGAAATTCAACTCTTCTGCCTCAGTGCTCTCCAGATCTTTCTGCACTAAAAAACCCTGTCTCTCAGACAAAAACAGGAGTCAGATAGAGAGAAGGAAAATACAATCAAAGGAAAGGTAGGCCTGTAAAATAGATCTGTGTTAGATGACAGGCTCCAGTTCTGAAGGGTTTTGCTACAGGAAGTCAGTGCTTGATCTCCAAGTCCTCATAAACTTTCGGACAGGAGACCTTCAGGAAAGACCACTTCCTCTGTAGTTGAAAGACCTAGGTTCAAACATTAAAACTGTGTGACCTTGTACAAGTCATGAATTTTAGCTAATCTGTCAACAAGCATTTATGAATTTTTTTATTGTATGCCAAATACTATGCTAAATACTGAAGATACAAAGAAAACCAAAACCAAAACAAAACAACAACAAAAACCATTGTTGCTGCCCTTAAGAAGGTTACATTCTAGTGGAGGACATTGCAGACAAATTAATTATGTACATGGAAGATATATAAAATGTAAGTGGAAGGTAATCTCATAGGGATGGTACTAAGTCTTCAGATGCCCCACATTTAAAATGAAATGACAATACTATCTGGCTTCTAAGGCACCTTCTAGTTCTAGATCTTTGATCCTCTAACAGTATCCTGGCCCCCGGTTGATGAAGCTTTGGCCATGGTAATGTATGAAACAAAGGGAACTACAAAATGACCTTCAGTCTTATTTTGCCCACTTCTGTCTCTGCAGGGGCAGTAGATGATAAATATCACACAGTTTTAGATCATCTATAAACACTAACTGAGCTGATGGCACTCTAAATGTTGGTTCATTGTTAAATGAACAATGAGCCAACATACTGCTGGAGGAACTAAATGTGTATTCTTGATGAGGATATTAGAATGCCACAGAAAGACATTTCCAAGTAATGTTCCAAAGTAGATCATCCTGTATGATATATGCCTTTATTTAATTTGCTTTTTCAAGAAAACAGATTTATTGATGTTTTAATTTTGGTATTACAAACATGTATAGATCACCACTGTTGGGTGATGGGTCTCTGGTAACTAACTAAAACAGTTAAACTGTGTAAGGGCAGGTAGGTGGAAGAGTGAATAGAGCACTGGGCCTGGAGTCAGGAGGACCTGAGTTCAAATCTGGCCTCAGACACTCAACACTTACTAGTGGTATGACCTTGGGCAAGTCACTTAGCACCAATTGTCCTGCCTTCCCCCCTCCCAAAAAAGAAGAAAAAGTCTATGTAGTAGCATCATCTGAAAGTAAATACAATATATAAGAAGATCATTATGTAGCACCTCTTACCTGTCTGGTTTTTTTCAAATTTACTTTCAAATTTCCAATTTAAATAAGTAAATAAATAAAATAAGTAAAATAATGAAATTAAAAATATCAAATATAAATAATAAAAATATAAAATCTAAATAAATAACTTAAAATAAATCAGTTTTCTCTTTTACTGAACCCATTAAAAAAAAGAAAAACAAATTTCTTCTAACAAATATGGAGTCAAATGCATAAATAAATTAATTGATATACATTTATTAAGTGCCTACTATATGCCAAGTACTGTAGTAAGTACTAGAAGAAAACATCCTCTCAATGACTGAAAGTAAAATTTACATATGTATATGCATATCCACATATAAATGAAATCTATATGTAATATTCTGTCCCCAAATCCATTGCCTTTTTGGCATGTTTCATCATTGATCCTCTGGAATAACAAATTTATTAAAAAGTGAAATAATACAGAGTCATAGAGTACAAATATAATATATGTTATAATATTACTATATATATGTCTATATAGATACACATATATACATATATAATGGCCTATATGTAGACACCCCATACACACATATGTATATATACATATAAACATGCATAAGCTTTAAACATACATACACATATACACACATGCATACATATATATGTACACACATTTGCACATATGTTTAAGCTACAAGCTTAAAACTTCACTATTAGGTACAACCTGCATATAACAGCTGCTTATAATGGCAAAACAAAAGGCATCAAGAAAAAATGTGTAATAAATTATAGCTGGCATTTCAATAACACTATTATCCTTATTTTATAGAAGCTGAAATTGTAACTCAGATATTCAGTGCCTTGACCTGAATCAGTGAGTTACTCCAGTATCTCAGAGTTGGCATTGGAAGCCAGGGCTTCTGACTTCAAGACCAATGCTCATTTGACTGGCACGTAAAAATTTAAAATAAAGTGCAAAAGTCTTCATGTGGCAAAGTTAGATTCAGAGATGAATGGATGCTCTATGTAGAGTGTTTTATAATCCATAACTGTAATAACAATAATAAGAATAGGAATAAATTGTAATATTATAGTCTAAGTAATTATATTAAATATTATACAATATAAGTATTATATTATGTTTATATATTTATTAGTTTATGTAATTATATAATTCAAATTACAATACAAATAATTCATATTATTTAAATAGAAAATAAATAATGACTCATTGTTTCACATTATATGTAGAATTCTTTTTAAAATTATAAGATGGCATAATAATACAATTATTATGTATAGTTATATAATGATTACAATAAAATTGTATTAAAATTATTAATATTATTATTGGAGGATTTACATGGTACAATAAAAAGAACATAAGCTCTGTTATCAAAGGATCTTGGTTCAAATGCTTTCTCTGCTACTTCCCACCTGTGTGACAATAGACAAATTGCTTAACTTCTCCTGGTGTTGTTTCTTCTGTTAAATGAAAAGATTGGAAGAAATGGCTTCTGAGTTCTTTTCAAGCTCAGTATCCCTGATTGTCTGTGCCCCTTTTTCCAGCTTTTTGTAGGGCAGAGGGCAGAGTAATTGTGGTTAAGCAAATTGAGAGAGATCACAAGGATTGAATCAGGGAGGGAAAAACAGAGAATACTGGGGTATTACAGGCCTCCAAAATACCAGCTACTTTTATTCAAATCTTAGGTATCTCAGTAATTTTCAATTTACTTCTATATTTGCTTAAAAAAGTAAATATATTATTTTTCTCTCCTTACCTCCCTTCTCCTGTCACCTTTATGTCTGTATACACACATCCCTATATCTACATAGACGCATATATGTACATCAATCTTACCCTCTAATAGTCAGTGCTGCATTTGAGAGCATTAGTCTTTCCATTAAACAAGAGCAGTAACCACTTCCCTCCATTTGATATCCAGAATTCCAAGAGTTTCAGTCATGCTACACTATAACTTTATGTCAGTACCTGATAGTACATTGCCTTGCTATTTATAAGACAAGACATGTGTATGCAGTTTGACTCTGTTACAACTCAAATGGTATAAGACAAATCATTTAATATCTTTGAACTCCAGTTTTTCTGTCTGTTAGAAGATGAGATTGGGCTATTATTTAATTGATCAACACCTCTACCTCCAAATAGTTGTGGCATGTACAGTGGCCACACCCCAGTAAAACTGTCTTAGTGGACAATCTAAACCAGATTGATGGTAACTGCTAGGCCTCAAATGTGGAAAGCCATGTTTGAAATATCTTGGAGCATTAAGGTCTGAGGAAACTCAGAGTCCTAGCTCAGATGTAGGATGGAGTGAGGACCCCTTTGGTAAACAGACTGAAACTTTTCCCTCGAATAATTATGTGTAACTGATATAGCAAGAAGTTTATATTGTCCTCAGAGATAATCCAGAGGCAGAAAGGAAGCATTACAAACTAGCCTGTTCTGAAAAACATTGTTCCTGGGAAAGTACATTGGAGCACAAGCATACTGAGCAGAAAACAAGATATTCTTTAAAACTGTAAGCAAGTACTCTATATCTACTCAAAAGAAATATCAATAAACTGGCATTGATCTCATCATGCCCATCTAGCCTGACTCTTTTGTTCACTGCCCATCCTATAACATCAATTGCTTGGCAATTCATGCCTGAAACAGGGACACTGAGGAGGAAGGAGATGAGATGGCCCTTACCCCACAATCAAAGGAGTGCTCTAATAAAAAAAAAAACAGAGGTAGAGAAGCTCAGATTTTTCCTTAGCTAGGCTTCACTTGGGGATTTTCAAAAACTATCACCATGGGTCAAATGTATGGAGTACAGTTCAAAGATCAGGAACCAATATCTTCAAGTGTTAAAGAAATTAGTAAAAGAAAGGGGGTTTACTGTCACAAAGGAACAGCTGGAGGAGTTTTTAGTATATATGGAATATTGTTGTTCCTGGTTTCCAAAGGGTAGTACTGTAGATTTAGTAAAATAGGAGACAGTAGGGAGTGAGAGACTAAAAGAGGAAGGACTCCAGCATTTCTCCATTTCTGCCTTTTGTCTATGGAATCTATTAAAGATGTGCTTAACATTAGAAATGAAAGTGCCAAAGATGTATTGAACAGTTAGGTGTGATGCAGAAGATCTACACCAATTCTATGAGTACACTCCTCCTGTCATTTTCTGTATCTCTCCACTTTGTTTATGTGTCTTTATGAGAATGAGTGTGAGTAATTTGTCATTCTATAAGATTTAAAAAGCAGTTGGACTGCTGGATTTTCCTTGGAATGTTGTTATCTCTTTCATTCCTCTCTCCCTTCTTGCCCACCAGAACACAAGCGGCTGGCTAGAAGGCAGGGAGGAAAAAAATTAAAAAGGTATTTTATTATATAATGATAATGGCAAGTTGAAGAATGTAGAAGTGTCAGGTCAGAATTAGAAAAAATAACCACGTAGCAAAGAAAGGAGCTGGGAAGTAAGTTTAAGAAAGGTATAAATTATTTCCTTGAAAAGTGTGAACAGAAGTTATAAGATTTTTGAAAGTTTGAAAATCTCTTTCTCTTCTTTCAACTCTGGCCAAGTTGAGTGATGCAAAAGAGATAAAATAAGGGAATGTTTTCCCCTCAGATCAAAGAGGCAAATGGATGAACATTTAACCATTTCCTCTGTCACCTATTAGAGAAAAATTTTGTGTATCAGAGTGCAATTGAAAGTCAATTGAACTCATTCTGGTAATTTTAGGGAAGGAGAAAAAGTGAAATAGTGTCTCTCCTAACTTGATGCTAAAGATAAGTCAAAATGTATTATAATATTTGGCAGTATAAAGAAACATTTAAAAGGTGAAGGCTTTGAACTCCCTAGTTTGGGGGAAAAGGGTGATGGCACCATTGGGTTATTCCAGAGTCCCACTCCCTCTAACTGGCAAGTTAAAAGCTTTTCACCGTCTAAGCAATTTTTAAGGAATAAACACAGCACCGAAGTTTACTGAAGTACAAGTTAAATTAGCTGAAAACATTTTTCAGAAAGTGTACTAAAATCTCTCATCCTAAATCAGATTAAAAAGAAAGGATGCTGGAAAAAAAAACAGGGAATTTGAGTTACCATACCCAATCTGGCAAAAGGGAGGAAGCATACTAAATGTATGAAGAACCCCACTAGCAACAGCCCTGAGGCACCCCTAAATCTACAACCATACTCCACAGCTATGAGGAGAGGAGAAAAACCTCTGCACTTGATAAGCCAAATTTTATATGAATAATTTTTAATTAATTATTTTATTTATGTTCTTGTTTATGTCATTTCTACCAGATTTTGAGTTACAGAATTTTCTTCCTGTCTTTCCCCTACCCCCATACCCAAAGCAGCGATGTCTCTGTAAAGCCCCTCCCATAATCTGCTCTCTTCTATGTCCTCCCCCAACACCCCTCTTACTTTCTTGTGGGGCAGGGAGGGTCTCCCTACACCCGTACCTGTATATCTTAATTCCCAGTTGCATATAGTTAATAATAATAATAATTAGATATATAAACACCTATACATATATGTTTCTTTTCTTAACATTTGATTGTAGAGATTTAAATTCTAGATTCTCTCAGTTCCTCCCTTGTCACCCACCCCCACTGGAAGGACAAGCAATTCAATACAGGCTATACGTGTGTAATTACGCAAGACATCTCCAGAGTGGACATATTGTGACAGTTTGATCATATGCCCCTCCTTCCCATTCTGCCCCCCCCTTAGTCTATTCTCTACCCTATCCCTGTCTCTTTACTGAAGTGTGCTCTTCCAACAACCCTTCCCCAGATCCTGCCCTCCCCTCCGTCATCCCGCCTCTCATCCCCATTTCCCCTACTCTTTTGTGTGACATGATACCTAGTTTAGAGTTTATGCCATTCCTTCCCTAAGCCAAATTCAATGAGAGTAAATGAAAGTAAAGTTGTAACCGTTATTCCTTGCCTCTTCTATATGGGATGATTAACCCCATTTTGTCTCTCCCTGTCTCCTCTCATTCTAGTTCTCTCCCACCTCAGAATTACACCTTTTAAAGTATCATCTCTTCATATTCAATTGATCCTATACCTTCTATGTACACATATACACATATGCTCAGATATGTATTCATACGAATATATACCATCCTGTATAGACATATGTGTAGGTATACATACATACGTTCATACATACATTATATGTGTGTGTATATATATATGTATATAAACATTTGTATTCTCTTCTCCTAGCCTCATACTAAACAAAGTTTCATAAGTTACTATTATTGTTTTTCCACGTCAGCATGTAGATAGTTCTACTTTGATAAGTTCCTTATGATTTCTTTCCCATGTTTACCTTCTCATGCTTCTTGTGTTTGAATGTCAAATTTTCTTTTCAATTCTGTTTTTTTCAGAAAGAATGCTTGAAAGTCCTCCACCTCACTGAATGGCCAAATTTTCCTCTGGAACATTATACTCAATTGTCCTGGGTAGGTGATTCTTGGTTTTAATTGTCACTCCCTTGACCTCCAGAATATCATATTCCAGGACCTTCGATCCCTCAATGTAGAAGTTGCCAGATCCTGGATTATCCTAATTGTGTTACCACAGTATTCAAATTGCTTCCTCTTGGCAACCTGTAATATTTTATCCGTTAACTGGGGGTTCTAGAAGTTTTCTTTTGGGGATCTTTTTCAAGAGGTCATCAGTGAATTCTTTCAAGTTCTGTTTTGCCCTCTGATTTTAAAATATCAGGGAAATTTTCCTTGAGAAACTCTTGAAGGATGCTTTCTAAGTTCTTTTTTTGAACATGGCTTTCAGGTAGACCAATAATTTTAAAATAGTCTCTCCTGGATCTATTTTCCATGTCAGTGGTTTTTTTCAAGGAGATATTTCACATTACCTTTTATTTTTTTCATTTGTCTGTATCTATTCAATAGTATCTTGATTTCTCACAAAGTCATTTGCTTCCATTTGCTCCACTCTAATTTTGAAGGAATTATTCTCTTCAGAATGCTTTTGAGACTCTTTTTCCATCTGGCAAACTTGACTTTTTAAGGTATTCTTCTCCTCATTGGCTTTTTGGGCCTCTTTTGCCATCTGAGTTAACCTGTTTTTAAGGTGTTATTCTCTTCAGTCAGGTTGTTGACTTTCTTGCATCATTCTCATTTCTCCTCCCAATTTTTCCTCCACTTCTCTTATTTGGTTTTCAAAGTCCTTTTTAAGACAATCTATGGCTTGTAGGCAATTTTCATGTATCTTGGAAGCATTTGGTGTGGGAGTTCTGACTGTGCTGTCTTTCTCTTGCTCCATGCTTTGATACTTTTTGTCCTCAAAAAAGGATTCTAGAGTTTGATTACTGTTCTTACTTTGCTTCCTTCTCCTCATATTGGCCAGTCAATTAATTGCTTGATTTTTTAGCTCTGTGGAACTCTGCTTCCAGGGGGGTAAGCTCTGCCCCAAATTGCTGGGGTTTTCACAGCTGCCTTAGCTATTAGGTGGATGCTGCAGCCCCCACCAGCTTTGGCTTGCTGAAAGCACACCCCAGGACCACCACAGTCTGGATCCAGGCTGCTCAATGCAAGAGCCCTTCACCTTTGATCAATTGCTTTTGCCCCCTGCTATCCACAGGCCAGGAGCCCTGAGGTAGCCAGGTTGGGCTGCTTCCTTGCCCTGGGGGCAGTTCAGCTGGACTGCTTTTTTTTCCCCAAATTTAGCTTGAATTCTACTGACCTTTCTCTTAGCCTTATTTTTCCTGGCTTGATAAATGTGAAGATTGCCCAAGGTGCTGCCAGCCCACTCTCCTATAGACTCTAGTTGCTGCTTTTCCCCACCACCCTTGGGCCAGGCCGCAGTTTTGAGCTGGGCTGGCCTTGGCTCCCAGCCTGCTGCGATGAGCCCCTCCTGCCAAGCTGCCTTCAGTGAGAGATGCATTTTCTGCATTTTTGTGGGTTTTAGAGCCCTAAAATTTGTTTAGAGTCACATTTTCTGGGTGTTTAAGGTGGCTGTATGGAAGCTGCGAAACTTTGCTGCTTCTATGCCATCATCTTGGCTCTGCCCCCTAAATCAATAATTTTTTCAGATCATAATTTGGGAATACAATCAATGTCATAATGTTATTATGTGATTATGGTCTTCCTAAATTGTAGTAAAATTCTCTCATTTAACAATTGAAGAATCATTATTAGCCAGAAATAGTTTTAGATAAAGCAATTTTTTAAATCTGAATTTTGTTGAAACTAAAAAATAGAGGAAAAATTTGTGTGAAAATAGTTATGTCACTTACATCTTTAAATGTTTATATCTGCCATTTAGAAAACCATGTATTTATACCTTTACTTGTAGTTAAAAAAGGAAGTTACAGCAATTTTTAAATTTGGATTTTGTTGCATGTGAATAAGATTTTTTATGTTATAAAAACTGATAATTTAAAGCTGTTACATTTGAGTTATAAACAGATAGTAATACTATTACTGATATTTACTATGATAGCTGATTGTTCATTTCAATTTTTGGCTATTCTGGAAATATACAGTGATTTAAAGTTATAGTTTCCACATCATCAATGATGAAATAAATGATTCTCTGTGAAAGGTGAATTGGAAATGCACTTTGTAGAATTCTTATTAAGCAAATGAGAAACCTTGAAAAAAATAGGAATGTGATTTTCAAGACTGCTTCATCTAAGGATGTATTTATGTTAATTTGAAGGTTTATGGATCTCCACATTCACCATCTACATGAGAATCCAGAATGTAATTGATTTCTAGTGATAAGTTGATTAGCTGTGTGGCAAGAAAGTTTTAGTCTGTGTAAAACAATTTGAAAACACATCCAGCTGAATTAAGGTAATCACATTGGTAATTAATTGATTTTTATTTCAAAGTTAAATTTAATAACATGATAATTGTTTATGATATTGTTTCTGGTACTATTTTAATGCTAAAATCTAAAATTGTTCATTCATTACTGTATGTGGAAAGGAAGAGACTGTGTGAAAAGTTATTCAGATTAATTCTGTCCATTCAGACTATTCCTTCTGCATGTATAAGATTTGACAAAGCAGGGGAATCAACATGAGCCCCTCCCTAAAGTCCATCTCAGTTATTCTTATTTTGTAAAACTGCCAAGACCCTTGGAAACTATCTCTATAAAAAAGGTCAGTCAGCCTGGGAAAGGAACTTGTTTTAGTTATGTGGTTTTTAAATAATGAACCTCATTTGGTAAGAACTTGCAAACGATTAAAAAGGATTTCTAAAAAATCAGATTTTATACTAGGACAAGTTTAAATTTGAGAAACAAAAATTTTAAATAAAATCCTTTATGTATGTGAGTCCTGGAAAATTTTTGTGGTACATTACAATTCAATGAGAGTAAATTGATGCTAGGGTTACAAAGGGTTTTGGGACCATACTGCATGTGGATGCTTTGTCCATGCCAATACAGTGGAAAGTTAGGCATAGTGCAAATGTATGAAATCTTGCTGTTTTAATGACAATCCTAAATGTTATTGGAATAATTAGATACATAACTCATAAGTTTTGTGAGGCTAAACATTAACTTCTTTTTAAAAATTTACTCTGGATTCCAGTATAGAAGAGTTATGTTAGTAAAGAGAGTTGCAAAGATAAATGAAGATTGGGTTAAAAATAATGATTACAGTATGAGTTCAGATTAAGCACAGTCCCAGGAAGACAGGGAACCTTGGGAAGCAGATGCAAATCTATTAGAGCAATAACTTATGATCTCATTGGGAGATTTGATTTTTATGAACAAGAATAAATATAGAAATGAATAAAGGTTATTTAAGGCTCACTTTAAAGATGTTCCTCAACCAATGTGAGATTATAATGATATCTTAAACTCATTGTTGGAGTTTGTTATTTAAGATTTGATAGGACTTTAACTGACTGTTCCTGTGAGCCTAACTCCAGGTATGGATGTTAAAAAAGGTATCTGTGTACATATTGAAATGTAAGCAAAAGGTGACCAAATCAATTCTGGTAATATTTTAAGTGAGATGTGTTACTCTTAATTCAAGTTTAAGATAGATATGAATTTATTATATTATTTGACACTAAGGAAACTCTTGTTAAGTAAATGAGTTTTTTATCTAGAATTAGAACATGTACAGAAATCTTTATGAACTATTTAAAGCTCACCTTAAGAAGATTCGAAAATGAATAGTTTTTAAAAGTACTGTGATCAGTACTATACTATACATTTTCTGCCTAAGCAGTTTGTGATATCTAAATTTACTTAGAATTTAGTTTGTTAGTAATGCTTTGGGGATTTATTTTACTTAAGGACATTTTACACCAACTTAGTTTGAATAAATCTCATTTTTAAAAGTTTATTTTTGCTTTAAGGTAAAAAACAGAGTTATGCTATAAGTTTTCAACTAATTTTCTTCATAACAATTTGGTGATCATTTATAAATCTCAAAACTAAAAATATAGTATACTACATTAATTCTAAACATTATAAATTATTAATACTCAATTTTGCTCAAAATGCAGTTTTCAGCCATCATGTTATTGTTAAATTTTTCTTTTTATTATTGTTAAATGATTTTTCATCTTCTCCTCTTAATAATGTGTCAGATAGCAAATATTCAGTGTATGTGTGCCAACATATTGATACTGCTAAATTTAAACATACATAGAATAGAGATCTTTTTAACCTTTTATCAAAACAATTGAAAACCGATAATGTGCTTGTCCATTCTAGCAACTTGTTTCAATTTTTCTGTAATCATTTTCTAATAAAATTAATTACAGGCATCCATTATAATAATCCCACTGGTCAAGCTATATTTGAGAGATGGAATAATATAGCAAAGTCTATTTACAAAAATTTTAAAAAGAAGGACTTGTACTAATATGCCACAAAGGCACCTAGCTACTGCTTTGTACACCCTAATTTTGTATACATTACTAAAAAATGAGCATACACCAGCAGAAAAACAATGTGAAAAGTGCATACTTCCCAAATGACGTTTATCCAAACATAGAAATGGGGAGGGCGTGGCCCTCTGCTAATAGGGAAGAGAGGTTATATTTGTATTTTTCCAGAAGCCATGGAAAGACCAGGGTGGGTGCCCAAAAGAAATGTCAGGGCGTGTACTATGAACACTTCATGAAAGAGCTCTGGCAGCAGCAGCAGAAATCATGGAGATGGAACATGAGAATAAAGAAGAGGTCTCCTACTACAGCCATTACACAAAAAAGCTGCACCCACATGGGGGCAGATCAAACATTTATCATATCAAGTCAAAGAACTGAAACCTGTTAGCCCAGGATTTGTGGGTTTTGCTATGATCACTCTGATTTCAATACAAACTGGACTGGTTACATCCTGATTTAAGTCCTGAAACACATACCCTTATCATGTTGGTTGTTTCACATACAACCTATGACTACATGTATTTGACCCCCTGAAGTCTTCCTTTCTTCTACTAATGTAAATCATTTACAGATGATATAAGTCAACACTACATTTTATTGGAATGTAATTTGCTTTAACTGTACTCTTAAACAATGTATTAGTGGTTATGATGTCTTTGTACTATTTGTAGAACCACTTTCACTTGCCATTTTCCCAACTACTTTAACTTGTGCTTGGTATCAAACATCAGGGGATACACATTACATATGATTTTTTTTGAAGTCTTAAAAAGAAGGGGAGAAAAGCTTCATTAGACTTCTTGTAACTAGACTCACTGCCCTAATATTATTTATAATTTCAAACACTGTGTCTGCAATTCCTATGCAAAAAGAAATCCAAAATGCACAATATACTAATGAATTAGCAAAAATGTTTCTCTAGCCTTTAAAACACAACAGGATATAGATAAGGATCTTCTGTATAAAATCAATTTATTAGAACAATAAGCATTGGGTTTAGGTGATGAGTTAGAAGCATTAAAAACTTGACTGTTACTTAGATGAGATTATAGATATACATATATTTGTGTAACTCCTTTACCACACAATAGCTCTGACCCTAATGTTTCATGGGATAAAATGGATACTCAGTTGCTTGGTATTTGGCATGGTTCAAATGCTACACATTACAAACTATAACAAAAAACATCCAAAATGATCCTTCCTCTGTAATTGATCCAGAAAAACATAGCTAACACAATCTTAGAAGTTAACAGTGTATCACCACTCAATTTTGTTTCTTTGCTTTTGTACCTTTTACCTATTGGTATTGTACTTTAAGGCTTATGTATTGGCCTTCCTTTTGTTCTCCAGTTGTCTTCGCTTATCACAAAAAATCATTTTGACACAAATTTATGAATTTTAGTTATAAAACAAAAAAGGGAGAGATGTGGAAGGCCAAGTTTGAAATATCTTGGAGCATTAAGGTCTGAGGAAACTAAGTGACCTAGCTCCCCTAGGAGGGAGCAAGGACCCCTTTGATAAACAGACTGAAACTTTTCCCTCGAATAATTATGTAAAACTGATACAGCAAAAAGTTTATCTTGTCCTCAGAGATAACCCAGAGGCAGAAAGGAAGCATTACAAGCTGGCCTGTTCTGAAAAACATTGTTCCTGGGAAAGTACATTGGAGCACAAGCATACTGAGCAGAAAACAAGATATTCTTTAAACCTGTAAGCAAGTACTCTACATATACTAAAGAGAAATATCAATAAACTGGCATTGATCTCATCATGCCCATTTAGCCTTTTGTTCACCATCTGTCCTACATCAGTTTCTGGTACTCAAATCCATCTGTGAATTAGGAGGATGTCTACCAAATATGTGAAGACTTCCCTGATGGAGTGGGTCAATGAAACTAGTTTGATCCAACAACCATGAAAGTGGCTGAGGCAGACACTATGGAATGTTTGGAGCCTAGTCAGATATCAAGGTTATCCACTATATCCTGAGCTATCTCCAGTTACCTTGACTTGGATGACTCTGGAAGAAAGAGTGAGTCCACAAACTTTGTGGACTCCCACCTCACTTAAATCCCATTCACACACAAGTTAAGATATTCCTTTTTATGTCATTTGTCCTCTTAGAAAACAAAATTCAAACATATGTAAAGCATGTATCAGATTGCATGCTATCTTAGGGAAATGAAAGGGGTGGAAAGGGGAGAAATTTTAGAACTCAAAATCTTATGGAAGTGAATGTTGAAAACTAAAACTAATATAATTAATAACAAAAAGAAAGAAAAAGAAAAGAAAGGACAGATGACAAGACAAATTCATATTTCGATTTTTATTTTTCTTGTGATAGATTCTAACCAAAAGTTCAGAATAGCATATTTTAAGGTAGAGGGGGAAAGATATAAATTCACCACTGGATCAGATTAAACTGAGAAGTCCATAAAAGTTTGGAAAATATGAGTTGAGTTTAGGGGATATGTCTTTGTTTAGATAAAGAAAACAAGATTAAAAGGAGAAATGATAACCCTTCAAGTCAATAAAGGGTTGTTATAAAGAGGACAAGGAACAATCATAGTATTAGTTGATAAAGACAGAACATAGAGTTATAGGCTGAAGTTATAGAAAAGAGAGTTTAAATTAAGTAAAAGGAAAATGGACACTAGAAGGGATCAAGTATTATTACAGTAACTGGAGATACTCAAGGGGCTACAAGAGAGAAGTCTTGGGTTATTGATTTGTCCCTTTTTCAGAGCTAAAGAACTACTTCATCAGTGAGTGGATGGGATATATACCTGCTGTGTCCTGGAAAGACTTTTTGACATTCTGCATCATTATCAAAATTAACCTATTACTGCATTGGTGCATTATAATTGTCACACCATACTATTACAATCAACTTGTATGATTCAGTCAAATATTGGCATAAGACTACAAATCAGCTATTAAAATAAACTGCTAACCATTATGATATTACTATCATGATGCATGTTTTTATATCATTCACCAATAATTGAATTTTTGGCTTTTCTTTTGTGATCTATTTTCACGACTTGTACCCTTAAGCAAGTGGCTCCAATTCATTGCTTTAAGAAGACCTTGGTGCTTTCTCAAGTGTGTCAGTCAGGATGAGAAGTGCTGCTTGGGTCATTGCTTCTCTTGCTCTGCTTCACATCAGACTCAAATCTGAGACCTGTATTCCACATCTGTCACATAGAAGGCCACAAAAATCCACATCTGGATTATTTGGTCAGTCACTGAAGGCCGCTGATCTTTTGCCAGAGAAAAAAGAACTAAAAATTTCCCTCTAGTTAATTTCCTTCTCTAGGAAAAATTATTCTTATTGTTCCTTGTTTTTCACTTAATGTCAATCAGTGATACTGCTGCTGATGTTGCTATTATGATGAGAAAAATAGAGATTCCTCTATGGGTCCATGACTATTTGAACTATAGGACTGGTATGCGAAATTTGGGAACCTGAGCTTGCATTATAATGATATGACAATTACCTTCTTATTTTCAGAGACTAAGGCTAAGTGTTGAAAAAGATTTCAGAGGTCATCTAGTCTTGCTTTAATTCACCTGAGAATTTGATCAGGGTGGATAGTAAAAATGAACAGTTTGTTCATTCCAGTGGAATTTCTGGGCCAAACGATCTCATATTGCTGCCTACCTTAAATCAACCAAAGAATTACTGTGTGTTATGTAGGTACAACTCTAAATGCCATTTATGCATTTCTAGGTTTTAAAAAAAAATTTTCTTTCATTGCACATGTCCATCAGTTTCTTCTTAACTAACTAAAACTTATTCTGTTTCAAATGCTGACTGGGGCTAGCATTTTACTATTATTGTCATTATTGCATTTCTCTAAAAAGAAACACTTTGTTTTCAACTAAAGATACATTTTGTTCATGCCCAATTAGTTTTTGGTGTCCTTGAAACTATTCAATTCAATTTAATATGATAAGCACTTATTAAGTGTCTATTATGTGCCAAGCTCTCTATCAGCTTGGGGGTTATAAAGACAAAATTAAAATAGTTCTTGTACTCAAACAAGTTATATATCTTATAATACATGCAAAGAATTTACAAAATAATTTTTGGGAGGATTAAAATGGGAATATCATGAAAGTTTTCATGTAGTAAATGACACCTAAAGTAAACTAGTATCAACTTTTTTTTAAAGTGATAGATCAGCTGACGTTGCTACAGATTATATGTGTGTGTGTGTGTGTGTGTGTATACACACATATATTTGCTATTAAGTTAGTAAGGGTATTAGAATGTTGGGATACTGCATTATGTGAATTATCCTAGACTAGTGGCTATAAAGACCGAAAAGAAATGAATGATTTAATATAATTTAATTTGAGAGCTTGACAGGAAGAATGTCTATATTTTAGAGAAGATGAATAAATAAAGAGGTGTCAACAGGCATCTAGCATTTTAAATATGCATTCACAATGGATCATTGACCTTTTGCATTCCAAGTTTGCATACAGTATCTTAATAGAGTTATATTAATATCATAATTTGAGGTAAAGATGGTGAGTTATTCTAAATAAGATTCCCAGGCCAGAGGATAGTAAGTTGTAGCAAGCAAGTACAAAAAAACCAAACCAGACTACCTTTTCCTTCAAGCTAGAAAACTTACTTTCAAATCCACTTTCAGCTATAATTTCCAAACATAATAAAACAGGAAAATGTATATTAAAATAGATTTGAAAGCTATGATTACTGAGTCCCAGTCAGGAAAAAAAAAATTATACTGTGCTTGTTAGAGCATAAGAAAGAGTGCGGGGTGTTACCTTGGAACATCAAAGGGCAATTCAATATAGCATCTGAGGAGGCATTTTGATGGTCATTTGCACATAAATGAACATTTTGCTTCTCTACCACCACGCCTTTGAGATGTGATATACACAGAGGCAGAGAAATGGGAGTTTGAATGCAGATTGCACCCTTGGACCAAATGCTGCAGCCAATAGTTTGTCCTACTTTCCATATGTTCTTCATTAAATTAAGGTCAAGCAGAGAGATTTACAGTATGTATGTGATTACTGAGATTAGGCTAGGGGTGACTAGCTTGGAAGCAATGAATAGGGGAACTATTTTAAATAGTTCAGCCAAGCACAGACAGACATATTCTTTCTCAACAAAATTCAAAAAAAAGTCCAGACTTTGTTATTTAGGGCTTGGATTATTGGGATGCTTCATTTCAATTTAATTTAATAAGTGTGTGTTTTTTTTACAACATATACCATATGCCATTATTTCATGACACTAAGTGTCAGGGAAAGAATTGGGAAATAAAAGCAGAGTTCATTTCTTTGGAGTGCTCATTATCTAGATGAGGAGTTGACTTTCCCCCCCTCTCAGCTCCACCCCCACCCCACCCTGCATTTATAACAATATGTAAGAAAGTACATGATACAGATGTCTGGCAAGATGGCTAAGTCAGAGATCATAACTAAGCCTAGTTCTCCATCTCACAATATAACAAGCAACATGTCAAATAAAGTAAAAATATGGCAAAGAAAAAATAGGAAATAACTCAATACAAGAAAAAAATCTCATCAAAAACCCCAGAGAGCCTAAAAATCAATAAGTAGGCAAAATATGGGAATAAATTTTGTGAAGTAAAAGAAGGTGATAAGAAAAACCTAAATAAGAAGGGAACAAAGAGAGATTGAGCCAAGATGACAGAGTAATGGAAGAGATTTGCCTGACCTCTCCACTAAACCCCTCCAAATACTTTTTAAGGATGAATCTAAAAAAAAATCCAGAGTGATAGAACCCACAAAAAGATCAAGCAAAACAATTTTTCATCCCCAAGGATGAGAGAGGAGTGCAGGCCATCACATATAACATAAGTATATATGGACCCCCAGTAAAGCAAGAGCAAGTCTTGGGAAAACTGAATCAGTGGTGGTAGTGGCAGTTTCTAGACCTTTCAGCCCACAGAGAGTAAGGGGTTTAGATAATGGGTAAGAAAGAAATTTACAGGAGTCCCTTTACTGGCTTCAAGGGCAGTAATCTGTTTCATTGCCTATACTTGTATCTGGGTCACAGTCCTGGGTCTTAGTCCCAGTGCAAGGAGAAACAGTAGCACAGGAGAATTTGTAACCACAAGGAAACAGGGTGACAATTCAAGGACTGAAAAGAATTCTTGAGGTCATTTACAAGCTAGTAAACAGTACAAGAGAAAAATAAACACACCTCATCCTAGATTATACCACCTTGAAAGAAGTGAAAACTTAGAGGTCCCCAGAATTATCACTGAAAACAGTTGCACAAAAAAAACCCCTGAAGTTTGGGAGAGTGCCCACTTCACTTGAGAAGCAGAGCCCTGCTTTAGTATAGAGTTAAAAGTGAAGAAATAGGCTGGAAAATAAGCAAACAACAGAAAAAAATTTGACTATAGAAAGTTACTATAGTGACAAAGATGAAGAAAATACACACTTAGAAGGAGGGAAAAACATCAAGATTCCTGCATCCAGTGCCTCAAAGAAATATGAATTGGTCTTAGGCCATGGAAGAGCTCAAGAAGTATTTTAAAAATCAAGCAAGAGAGGAGAAAAAAATGGGAAGAGAAATGAAAATGATGCAAATCATGCAAAAAGAATCAACATTTCAGTAAAGGAGGTATTCAAAAATAGTGAAAACAATAAAAACTTAAAAAACAGAATGGACCAAAGAGGCATGAAAGTCCAATGAAGAGAAGATAGCCTTGAGAAGCAGAATAGACAAAATACAAAAAGATATACAAAAATTCACTGAAGAGAAGAACTCCTTAAAAAGTAGAATTGGCAAGTCTGGAAGTCCTTTATTTCATTAAATGACCATCTCCTTGCCTGAAAGAATATGCTCAGTCTGGCCAGGTAGTTCATCCTTGGTTGCAGTCCTAGATCTTTTGCTTTATGAAATATCACATTCCAATCCCTCTGATCTTTTAATGTAGCAGCTGCTAAATTCCATGTAATTCTGACTTTAGTTCCACAATATTTGAATTGCTTCTTTTTAGCTGCATTCAGTATTTTTTCCTTGGCCTTGTAGCTCTGGAATTTGGCTACTATATTTCTTCGAGTTTTCAATTTGGGATCTCTTTCAGAAATAGATTGGTGAATTCTTTCAATAACTATTTCCCCTTTTGATTCTAGGACCTCAGGACAATTTTCTTTGACAGTCTCTTGGAGGATGCTGACCAGGCGTTTTTGGAGTTCCTTTTCCATATTTCATTTTTAGGGAGCTTTCTCTCTAGTTAGATTTTGGACCTCCTGTCCTAATTCTCCAATTTTACTTTTTAAAGATTTGTTTTCTTCAGTGAGATTTTTTTTCCAATTTGATAACTGTAGATTTAAATTTATCTCCTACCTCTCTAATTTTGCTTTTAAAATCCCTCTTAAGATGCTCCAAGAATGCTTTTTGGTCTTGAGACCAATTCACATTTCCTTCTGTGGTCTCCAGTGTGAATATAGAGTCCATGTTGCCTTCTGAATTTGGTTGTTCTTGCTCATTATAAAAAGATTTGATGGTCCTAGCCTTTGCAGTTTCCTCCTTCCCCATTGTGGTTGCCTATGTCCTGGAATTTTAGAGTAGATATCTGCTTCTGGGGTGCAGAATTATTGAGCTTCTCAGGCTAGGAGGTAGGGGTTTGGTTGTTCACTTCATGAATTGTAGTCTCCAAGTGTGTAGACTGAGGCCAAGGCCAGGACGCTCAGTGTTTCCCCTGAATTACCCTGAGGCTTACAGAGTAACCTATGGGGGCAGGGTGGTCTGGTTCAATCGGGTTTCCACCTCTGTGTCTCTGGGCTACAGCTCAGGCTTAGTAGCAGGAGGCCAGCAGAAGGGCAGGGCAGGGCTGCAGTTTGCTGATTGGCCAGGTGGTGCTAAAGCACACTTGGGATTTTGTTGTTAGGGCTTATTGCTTCCACCCTCCTGGGATTAGACTACATACTGTCTCCCTTCCTTTTTCCTCAGTGACATCCAAGCTTGAGGCTGTTTCTACTAATTCAAGATTTTACTCTGGGTGGGGCATTTAACTCTGGACTTTTCTGGCTCAGGGAAGGGGGATCAGAGCAACTAAGTTTTATTCCTCCATCTTGACTTTTGAAAGTTTGCGTATGTAGTTTTAAACATCCAGGCTGTGGGCTGTTAGCCCCAGGACAAGCTGCTGACCCTGCTGTGGGCCCTGAGTTTTTTCCTACCCAGTTCTGATGATACTCTGTCCTGTGGTGAGATGGCTGCAAACCCCTCTGACTGGGTGAGTCTGCTGGCTGGCTGGGGCTTCTTCTCAGTCTGCTTTACTCAGCTCTCAGATCCACACTGGTGCAGCTCCTGTGTGCTCAGTGTTCTCCTTGCTCAGACCTGTGTAGGCACTTTCCTACTGTCACTGTTAAATCCATTCAAATTCACTTCTTAGCTTTTAGTGACAGAATTCTTGGAGGAGCTTGGAAAGGCTACTGCTTCCTTTCAGCCTTCTTTATTATTAAATACTTGCAAATCTACCTGCCAAAATAAACCCAGTAACTTTATGAACAAAACTACAAATTTTTCACACAAATAAAATCAGATCTAGTTAATTGGTAAAACAACAATTGATCATGGCTGGGTTGAGCTAATAAAATAAAAATGACAATTTTACCTAAATTAAGCTACATATTTGGTGCCATGCCAATCAATCTACCAAAAAATTACATTATAGTGAAATAGCAAGTTTTAACAGAGTGACCATAGAGTCCACATAAAAAGTTTTAGGAGCTTTTATTAGCCAACTGTGACTGTCTCTACACCAATTTGAAAGGAGAGCAACAAAAAGCTCAGGGATACAGAATCTTTTATACAGTGTAGTTTCATTGTTTGGAGGTGCAAGTAAGTTGCTGAGGAAAGGAGGGTTGTTATTACAGGGCATGACAACTGAGAATGAAGAAGAATAAAAAATAGGCAAGGGGGCAGTTTGTGATAACATCTGTAGGTAGGGGGCTGTAGAGTAGGCAAAGAGGGGCATAGGGCATGATGACCAAGAAGTAAAACAAATGGAGAACAGACAAATTACTCCAGGCCAGTTTCTTGACTCCTATCTTAAGTCCATGAAATTTCTACTTAACTGGTTTCTGGTCACTTCAATAGAACTAGAAAAAATAGTGACAAAATTCATTTGGAAATACAAAAAATCCAGAATATCAAGGCAATTAATGAAAAGAAATGCTAGGGAAGGTGGCCTAGCCATAGTAGATTTTAATCTGTATTATAAAGCAGCAGTCATCAAAACTGCTTGGTACTGGCTAAGGAATAGAGTAGTGTATCAGTGGAATAGATAGGGTACAAAAGACTCAGTAGTCAATTATTATAGTAATATACTGTTTGATAAGCTGTATCAATAACGCAATACTCACAACATCCATGGTGGTTATGAATATGCTGGTATAGTTATGAATCACAAAATGTAGCAAACTTTCCACATGGGGGGCAGAACCAAGGTCTTTATTCAGAAACCAGAACACCAAGACCCCAAACCAGAAGGACAAATCCCAGAACCAGAAAGCCAAAGTCATTATAGTGGTCATGAAGTTGATACACATGGTTAATGCAGTGAACACCCACATTCCCAAGCCTTCACAAATAGAACAGGCTCCCCCAAGCAGGGCAAACTCACCACAGTTCCTCAACCTGGTCCTTGGAAGTTCTCAGTAAAAGCTGCAGAAGGAGGATCTCAGCAAAAGGTGCAGCCTCCACATGGTGACTGAGAGAAAATCCGATGGTCCTGCTGGTTCTCTTCCTTATATACAGTATAGCTCCTCCCTGTTCTGCCCCTTCCTGTTAAGGTGTTAACTACTCTCAAAGAGTTAACTTGAAGTAAGGAGCTAAGTGCCTTTACTAGGTGCCAATAGAAAGGGGCATAGAAGATCTTCTGATTTCATTAACATTACATAAGCCCAAAGATGCCAGTTTCTGGGATAAGAACTCACTATTTGACAAAAAACTGCTGGGAAAATTGGAATATAGTATGGCAGAAACTGGGCATAGACCATCATTTAATGTTGTACAACAAAGTCAAGTCTAAATCGGTGCATGATCTAGGTATAAAGGCTGATACCATAAATAATCTGGGGAAGCAAATAATAGTTTACCTGTCACATTTATGGAGTAGGGAAGATTTTATGACCAAAGAAGAGTTGTAGAGCATTATAAAATACAAAATGGAGAATCTTGATTACATTAAATTGTAAAGGTTCTGTACAAACAAAGCCAATGTAACCAAGATTAAGAGGGAAGTGGGAAATTGGGAAAGAATATTTCCAACCAATGTCTCTGATCAAGGCCTCATTTCTAAAATATACAGAGAATTAAGTAAAATTTATAAGAATATAAGTCATTCCCTAATTGATAAATGGTCAAAGGATATGAGCAAGCAATTTTCAGAGGTAGAAATTAAAGATATCTTTAAGCATATGGAAAAATGCTTTAAATCACTACTGATTTGAGTAATGCAAATCAAAACAACTTTGAGGTACCACATCTCACCAGTCAGATTGACAAAGATGACAAAATAAGAAAATGACAAGGGTTAGTGAGGATGTGGAAAAATTGGAACTCTAATGCATTTTTGGTGGAGCTGTGTACTGATATAACCATTCTGGAGACCAATCTGGAACTGTGCCCAAAGGGCTATAAATAATTGCATACCCTTTCACCCAGTAATACCACTTTTGAAGTTGTATCTCAAAGAGATCATAGAAGTGGGAAAAGGTCCCACATGTACAAAAATATTTATTGCAGCTCTCTTTGTGGTGGCAAAAAACTAGAAATTTAGGGGAAGCCCATCAATTGGGGAATGTCTGAACAAGTTGTGGTATATGAATGTAATACTATTGTGCTGTAAGAAATGGGAAGGAGATGGCCTGTATAATTATCTGGAGAGGCTTATACAAATTGATGCTAAGTGAGAAGAGCAGAACCAGGAAAGATTTGTACACACTCATAGACACATTGTATGTGGGATGACCAACCTGATAAATTAGAATCTTCTCAGGAACACACAGCTATAAGACCACTCTATAAGTTTCAGGATGGCAGGAGATATCTACATTCAGAGAAAAATCTAGAAAGACCAGAGTTTAAATGGAGACTGAAGCAATACATGCTATCATTCTTTTTTATGTTTGGTTTTGTTTCTTTTTTTCCCATTGTTCACTGCATTGGTTACAACCCTTCTATATAATCAGACTATTGTACAATGTAGAAGTATTTGCAGATCCTATACATGATTGCATGCCACCATGGGGGTGAATGGGAGAGGGGAAGAGAGGAGAGAAAATTTGAAACTTAAGGGATTGTGGAACTGAATCTTGTAAACTAAAAGTAAATAAACAAGTCAATGGAAAAAAGTAAAAAAAAAAAAAAGTAGAATTGGCCAATTGGAAAAAGTGGGTAAAAACTCAATGAAGAAAAAAATTGAGGGCAGAGCCAAGATGGTAACGGCAAGGAATCACCTCACTTATCCCCCAAACCCTTCCAAATGCCTTTAAAAATTACTCTAAATAAATTCCAAAGTAGTAGAAACCACAAAAAGACAGAGTGAAACAAATTTCCAGTCCAAGACAACTTGGAAGGTCAACAGGAAGGTCTGTTGTACCAGGGTGAGAGAGGAACACAGAGAGTACATGCTGTGCCAATGCAGACTGGGCCCTAGAAAACCCAGAGTAGACCTCAGGGTGGCTGAATCTCTGGCAGAAGTGGCAGTTTCCAGATTTCTGGAAACCAAAAACAACTTAGAAGGTCAGCAGGAAAGGTCTTTCAGACCTGGGTAAGAAAGGCGTATAGTCCAGAGCAGGCCATACAAGCACAGCCCTGGATCCTGTAAGCCTGAAGCAGGCCTTGGCAGTGACTGAACTGGCACTGGCAGAGACAGTGGCAGCAGCAGTGGCTGCTTCCAGAGACATGAGCCCACAGACAGTAAGGTTATCAAACAACTGGCAGAAGGTTATTATGAGGGTCTTTTTGATAGAACTGAAGTAGGACTCTGTAGCTTTTTCCATACTTGAATTGTGGTGGTGGTCCTGGGTGGCAATCCTGGGGTGAGAATGAGCACTAGCATAGCAGAGATTGTGGCAGAAGTGGAGAGGGGATCCTCTTCATAGTTCTATGGCAATAAAGAGTGACTTTCAAATACAAGACTCAAGAAAAGCATAAAAAAATAAAAAGGAAAAACCAGAGCACAGACACCTCTTCTTAGATAATACCACCTTGTAAGAACTGAAAACTTACAGGTCCCTAGAAGTATTTCTGAAAACAGCTACACAAAGCTTCTAAAGCTAGGGATAGTTTGTATTCCACACTGGAAGCAGAACCTTACCTTAACAAAGAGTTTTTAAAAGTCAAGTAATTGGTTGGGAAAATGAGCAAACTATGGGAGAAAATACTCTTACTATAAAAACTTACTTTGGTTATAAGGAAGATCAAAATATACAACCAGAAGAAGACAATGAAGTCAAAGCTCCTACATCCAAATCTCCCAAGAAAAAGTAGGAATTGGTCACAGGCTATGGAAGACCTATAAAATGATTTTGAAAATCAAATAAGAGAATTAGAGGAAATATTTGGAAGATAAATGAGAGTGATGCAAGAAAATAATTAAAAAAGAGTGAACAGCTTCATAAAGGAGACCCCCCAGAACAACGAAGAAAATACCACCTTAAAAAACAGACTAGTCCTGATGGTAAATGAGGTCCAAAAAGTCAATGATGAGAAGAATGCCTTAGAAAGCAGAATTGGCCAAATTAAAAAAGATGTCTAAAAGCTCACTGAAGAAAAGAATTCCTTAAAAATTAGACTGGAGCAAATGGAATCTAATGACTTTATGAGAAATCAAGAAATCATAAAAAGATGATTCCAAAAGAATGGGAAAAAACCAGAAGACAATGTGAAATGTCTCACTGGAAAAACCACTGACCTGGAAAATAGATGTAGGAGAGATAATTTATTTTATTTTATTAAATTTATTTGTTTGCTTTTAGTTTATAATATTTAGTTCCACAATCCCTTGAGTTGCACATTTTTTTCCCCTCCTTTTCCTTCCTCCTACTCCCCATGACAGAATGCAATCAAATATAGGGTCTATGAATGTCTTCACATTAAATATTAGTTGAGTTGTAAAGAAGAATTATAACCAATGGAGTGAACAATGGGAAAAGAGGAACAAAACAAAACAAAACACAAAAAAGAGAAAGCAAGTAGTTTCTTGCATTCTTCATTCAAACTCTGTAGTTCTTTCCCTGGATGTGGATATACCTTTCCATCATGAGTCTTTTCAGGAAAGATTATTCTAAAATTATTGGACTACCTGAAATTCAAGATTAAAAAAGAGCCTAGTCATCATCCATTGAGAAATGATCAAGGAAAACTGCCCAAGTACTCTAGAACCGGAGGGTAAAATGGAAATCAAGGGAATCTGCCAATCACCTCCTGAGAGAGATCCCCAAAAGAAAACTCTCCAGAATTCCCAGGTGAAGGAGAAAATTTTGCAAGCAGCCAGAAAGAGACAATTCAAGTATCATGGAGCAACAAGCAGGATAACAGAAAATTTAACTGTTTCTATGTTAAAAGATTGAAGGGCTTGAAATATTATATTCTCTAGGGCAAAAGAGCTAGGATTACAACTGAGAATCAGCTACCCAGCAAAACTGAGTATAATCCATAAAGGGGAAAAAAATGGTCATTCAATGACATAGAAATACTTCAAGCATTCTTGAGAAAAAACATTTAAATAGAAAATTTGACTTTCAAATATAAGACTCAAGAGAAGCATAAAAAGGTAAACAGGAAAGAAGAATCATAAGGGACTTATTAAAATAAACTGTTTACATTTTCAGATGGAAAGGTGATATTTGTAACTCATATGGAATATTTTTCTCAGTATTAGGGTATTCAAAGGACACAGTTGCAATTTGACTATGAAAAGATGATATCTTAGAAAAATAAAATTAAGGGATGAGAGAAGAATATACTGGGAGCAAGAGAGAGAAGTAGAAGGGGGTAAATTATCTCACATAAGAGAGGTAAGAAAAACCTTTTACAGTGGAGGGGAAGAATGGGGAGGTGAGAGGGATTGAGTGAACCTTACTCTCATCAGAATTGGCTCAAAGAGGGAATAATGTATGCACTCAATTGGGTAAAGAAATCTATCTTACCCTACAGGACAGTACTAAGGAAGTGGATAAGAGAAAGGAGGGTGACTGAGGGAGGGGTGTAGTTAGAAGCAAAACACTTTTGAGGAGGAGGAAAAGAGTGAAAGAAGATAGAATAGAGTAAACAAAGGGGGGATAGGATGGAGAGAAATATAGCTAGTCTTTTACAACATGACTATTATGGAAGTGTTTTGAATGACTATACATGTATAACCTATACAGAACTGTTTGACTTCTCAACGAGTGGTGTGAGGAGGGAGAAAAGGAGAGAAATTGGAACTCAAACCTTTAGAAATGAATGTGAAAATTGTTTTTACATGTAACTGGGGAAAATAAAATATTAAAACAATTTTTAAGTGTTAAAAAAAGAAAATAATCACTTAAAAGTTAGAATTGGGTGAGTAGAAGTTAATGACATTTTGAGATATCAAGAAACACAACATCAAAAGAATGAACGAATAGAAGAAAATGTGAAATAACGTCATTAGAAAAATATCTACCTTGGAAAATAGACCCAGGAGAGATAATTTAAGAATTATTGGAGTACCTGAAAGAAATTATTTTTTAAAAAGACCTTAGATATTGCATTAAAAGAAATTATTGAGGAAAATTGCCCTGATATTCTAGAAGTGTAAAATATAAATGGAAAGAATACACTGATCACACCCAGAAACAGATTAGAAAATGAATACTCCCCTGAATATTATTTCAAATCAAGGACAAAATGCTGCAAGCTGTCAAGAAGGAACAACTCAAATATCATGAAACCACAGCATACCACAAAATTTTGCAGATTCTATCTTAAATGATGAGAGTGCTTGGAATATGATATTCTGGAGGTCAAAAGAGCTAGGATTACAACCAAGAATCAGCTACTCGGCAAATTTGAGGATAATCCTTCAGAGGAAAATGGACATTCAATGAAACAGATGAAAACAGCAGGAGTGAATAGAAAATCTGACTCTCAAATATAAGACTCAAGAAAAGCATAAAAGATAAACAGGAAAGGGAAATCATAAGAGATTTGATAAGGTTAAATTGTTTGTATTCCTACATGGGAAAATAATATTTGTAACTCCTAGAAACTCTCTCATTATTAGGGCAGTTACAAGGAGTAGCCATAGAGAGAAAGCAGAGGTATGAATTAAATGTATGATTATCTAAAGAAATAAAATTTAGGAATGAGAAAGAAGAAGCAATCCCAACCTCAACTCATGCAAATATGTTTTGGTAAAGTTCTAGAGATTCAACATCAAACAATTTTTTTTCAAGGAGCCTGGAGACTTTTCACATGCCAAGGAAAGCCAGCTGAAATTACAGTAGATCTTGTTTCTAAATTTAAAGAGCAGCACATAATAATTTTCAATACAAAGGAAAATAAAAAATCTTATAAAGCTCAGCATAACAGTCAATGGAAAAATAACTTTTCAACAAAAGAGGAGACATAAAATCATTCCTATTGAAGAAGCTAATTGTAGGTTGGGCTACAATGTTTTTACAAAATATCATTAATAAAAGTCTAGCGTCAAAAATATATGGCAGGAAGAGCCAAGATGATGGCGTAGAAGCAGCAAGGATCAGCAGCTCCTGCACGGCCACCTTAAATACACATAAAACAACTAATTTTATGGCTCCAAAATCCATGGAACTGCAGAAAACACGTCTCCCACTGAAGACAGTTGGGCAGGGGGGACCCATTGCAGCAGATCTGTAGCCAAGGCCATCCCAGTCCAAAAAACTGCGGCCTGACCCCAGGGCAGTGGGGAGAAGCCACGGCCACAGCCAGAGTCATTCCAGCGCTAAAGGCTAAAAAGTGAATCTGAACGAATTCAAGAGTGGCAGAACCCATGGAGGGACTGAACAAGGTGGATTCCCAGCCGAGGAAAGTGCCTACTTAGATTAGGGTGAGAACAACGCTGAGCACAAGGAAGCTTAGCCAGCGTGGAGCAGAGAGCAGAGAAGAGCAGACTGAGAGAAAAAGCTCCAGCCAGGCATCCAGCAGATTCACTCAGCCTGAGAGGTTTCCAGCCAGCTCACCAGAGGACAGAGGATCATCTAACCAGGTAGGAAAAAACTCAGGTGCCATAGCAGGGGCAGCAAGTTCTGTGGGGGAAATCTGGATGCTTAAACTCATACACCCATACTGCCAGAAGCCAAGATGGAGGAATAAAGTTTAGTGGCTTCTCTAAATCCCTTCCAGACCAAGAAAAGTCTGGAATTAAATGTTCTAATCAGAGTAAAAGCTTGAATCAGGGGAAGTGGCCCCAGGCAGAGGCAGGGCTGAGGAGGGCAGGGAAAAGACAGTATGGAATCTAAGCCCAGTAGTGTAGAGCCAGCAAGCCCTACCAAGAAAAACCAATTTAGCACCACTTGCCCAATCAGCAAACAACAGCTCTGCCTCAGGCCTTCGGCTGTAGCCCGCTCTGAACCTGCTTGAGCCATAGCTTAGGGATACAGACTCTGAAACCTGAAGGAGCTAGACCACCTGACCCCAACAAGTTACTCTGTAAGCCTCAGGGTAACTCAGGGGAATTACTGAGAGTCTTGGTATTGGCATCAGGCTACATACTCAGAGCTTACAGCTACCAAGCCCCCACCTCCCAACCTGACAAGCTTAACACTCCGGCACCCCAGACTTGGATATCCACTCCAGATTCCAGGACAAAGGCACTCACAATGGGGAAGAAGGAAACTGCAAAGGCTAGGACCATCAAATTATCTTATAGTGAACAAAAACAAACAAATTCAGAAGGTAAAAGGTACTCTGTATCCACACTGAAGACCACAGAAGGAAATGCAAATTGGTCTCAAGCCTCCTTGGAGGATCTCAAAAGAGAATTTTAAAATGAAATTAGAGAAGTAGGAGATAAATTCAAATCTACAGTGTCCAAACAGGAAAAAAATTTCACTGAAGAAATCAAATCTTTGAAAAGCAAAATTGGAGTGCTAGAACAGGAGGTCCAAAATCTAACTGGAGAAAATGCCTCCCTAAAAATGAAAAATGAAAATAAGGATAAGGAATTCCAAAAACTACCTGAGGAAAATAACTCACTAAAAATTAAAATCAGACAACTTGAAGCTAAGGACTCTATGATGCAACAAGAGTCAGTCAAACAAAACATAAAGATTGAAAAATTGGAAGAAAGTGCAAAATATCTCACTCAAAAAACAACTGACCTGGAAAACAGGTCCAGGAGAGATAAC